>JANRMR010146126.1:0-12593 GCA_025434825.1 Bergia sp. 'catenularis' | reverse complement strand
ACATACATACATACTTTTCTACTACTTACCAAAGGATTTTGAGGGGTAACTTTATTTTTACAATTGTATGTTGTATGCACATGTTCACACAGAATTACTATTAATTGTGTAAACGAAGCGAATAAATATCAAAAAGAGCAAGACATGGGATGTGTATAACACATCACGGATGACTGACCCCTGTATCTGGGAGTAGTAAAGGAGGGACTGGATTTGAAAAGCAGCTTCATCACCCATGTCTTTACACAAAATAAGAAAAACCCGCTGCAATTTTCGACACGGATCCGCATGACGTAAGCTATTGTATGTAAAACTCGCACATGATCTCAATACTTATTGTTCTTGAACGATAAGAACTTGTGGAAGTCTTGAGGTCAGCCGAATAAAGATAACAGGTAAATCAAGTAAAACATGTTATGGTAATGGCGTGCGGTTGTTATAGTATTGTTTATAAAGGTGGATTTTATTAATTCTACCAGAACTTAATCAGACTTCGTTAGTTAAATTCAGGATCTCCTCTGCTACTCCTGGAAATGTGTTTCACCAAAAAGAAGCAGCTTGAGAAGTCTGTCCGATGGCAGGTGCTGATACTAGTATTGCAGCTATCACTTAGTTAGAGTAAAATTGTAATTTGTTAATGTTTTTTATTTATGGACCCAATATAAAAGTAAATTGATAAAATTTTGTTCCCAAAACCCACCTTTCAGTACTTTGGTCATGATATCTTGTCCCAGTTTCTCTGGTTTTTCTGATTCAGAAATCGCAATAATGTTTTCTCTGTAAGACGTTATATTCTCCAACTCCTTCTGATCCGCTTCGTTACCAATGGCAACCGGAATGATCTTGACACCCTTATTTACCAATATTTTTGATGCAGACTTTACATCATCAATTGATCGGCCTGATTCCTTGTCCGTCATGACAACAAGAACTTTTTGAGCACTGGGACGAGTTCCGGCCGAATCAAACACCACTTGTGCTTGTTGTAATGTTTTATCAAGGGCGGAACCCTCGCTACTGCGATTCAATGCCACAACAAACTGTTTCAAGTTGTCAATGGAGCGGAAAGCGTCAGAAAATCTGATTCTAGTTTTTGGAGTGTCACCATAGGTTATAAGAGCATAGTTGATCTTCTGCCGACCATATTTGTCGAGGATCCATAGAATAGAGTCTTTCATGAGTTGGAAGCTCTTGTCGGCCTGCCGACCAGATGCGGTGATGGCAAATGTAAGGTCGATCTCGGCAGGTACGTGTGTTTTTACTGACAAAGAACAAACAAGGAATCAAACACAAATAATATTGTATTTTCCTTTATTTAGCCCTAGATCGTTCAACACAAATATGAAGTCTCCCAATTTAGAAATATATCCATACTTGCCATAATACCTGCCGTGTACGACCTAAATTTTGCGGGAATTTTTTTATTTTTTTGCGATTGAGCAAATTTTTGCCATTTGGGATAACCTAAATTTTCTGACGGGAACTTTTTTTTGTGATTTGATAGAAAATTATGTCACAGGAAATAACAGAAAATGACCAAGTTTTATGGATCTGTCAATCTTTCGTAGAGACGAAACGCTAATTATCACACTTCGTGTGTGTAAAACCGTCGAGTTTTGCTCTGTGCAGGAGAATTAGGGTTGCCGCTTGTTTTGTACTTCCCTTCAAGCTCCTATAGCAAATAAGTAAGATCTTGTGAGAGGCTATGGTTCAGCATTAAAAGTGGAAAATTTGGGTTTTGATTTTATGGAATTCCTTTAAAAGCCATCTGTCTAAACAAACTCCTTATGGATATTACAGGTGGTCTGTACTCCTCAATTCTGCAAACTTCTATAATAACGTATTTCTCTTTTGAGTGCTAAATAAATAAAGATTGTTTTTGTTACACAAACATCTTACCTTCATACAGCTCTCTCATTATCCTGTCTGCAAGGTGGTCTGGATCCTCAGTCCTGGGCACAGCAATAACGTTCTTCCCATCCCGCCCAATATGCGCAAGTGTATTAGGGTCAGCGGTATTACCTACAGCAACAGGAATCACAACCACCCCTTTATCGTGTAGCGGCCGGGAATTTCTCTTCAAATCATCTGGGGTGAGACCCGATTTATTATCCATCATAACCACAAGCACTTTAGTCGATCCACGTCGAACTCCTACACCGTTGAAATCGTCTAAAGCTTTCTTCAATACCAAAGACAGCACTGGCTTGCCTTTTTTAAGACTTCGTTTTGGAAGTTTTGATATAAGGTTCATAAGTTCTTCCTTTCCTGGGAGTTTATCGCCGAAACCATAAGGTGTGCTGATCGTATCTCCAAATAGAATCACACTGTAGCGAACCTTACCGATGCCGTATCGGTCTATGATCGAACTCACAGAATCCTTCATTAGTCTAAAGTTTGTGTCAGAGCCAGGGGCGGTGGCACTCATTGCTATAGTGAGATCCAATTCAGGGACATCGAACTTCTCTGAAAATACAAAATAATAATGCAACAATTCATTCACTATTTTCATAAGTGCAAGGACATGTGTTCCTTTATTTTGATTTAAACGCTTTAGTTTTGGGTAACTAAAACTGACCATGTATGGTAGAGCTAAAATTGTTACGCCAAGAAGTAGATTCTTTATTGTGGTACGTACGTATTCTTGTGTAGCTGTTTATGGAAGATCTTCTATAACTTTTAAGTAATCCAGTTCTTTCTCTAACAAAAAGGAAGAAACTGCTTGCAGTCTACCCTCAGTGATGTCTTAACAAAGTTTTTGCGAGAATTTCAGAAAATATAAAAGATCTTTAACTTTGAGACGAAAAATCAAAAAATTGCCATTACATGTATATTTTCAACACAATGCCACGGTATCTCTTGGATGTACGTTTTACTAAGATCACATAATTGGATCGTCCTACTACCAGCGAAATTTATTTCAAGGTAGAATATAAATGTGTTTCCAGAAGATCGAGTTTATGCTAGTTGTAACTAAATGTCAAAAAACACATAACAAACTTTTTTTAGAGTTTGTTACGCCATTATTGCTTTACATTTTATCTAAATCTCCATCTCGGTAATACTGTCAGTAAAATATTTACTTCTTACTAACCTCTTAATATTGCTGAGGATATTCTCCTCGCCAGTCTCTTGGGGTCCTCATTATCTGGGACCTTGATTAAATTTGCAGCGTCTGTAGTGGTGTTTTGCAGTTCTCTCGTATCAGCTTCGTCTCCAATAGCAACTGGAATGACATTCACCGGGATATCTGCCAGCGATTTTGCTTTGTTCCTGACTTCTGAAACCACTGTCCCCGATCTCTTATCCATAATGAGTACAAGAATTTTCTTTGCATTTGGTCTCACAGCTGCTCCTTCATACATATTCTTAGCTTCTTCTAAAGCTGAGTCCAACGCTGGTACTCCGGGGGGCTTTTGTAGGCTACTAACAACAGTTTCCAAATCCTGCTTTCTAGCGAATCTGTCACCAAATTCCACTCGTTTGGTGGCTCTTTCTCCAAACACAATGACTCCGTAGTGCACTTTGTCAATTCCAAACTCGTCGATTATTTCACTGATAGTACTCTTCATTATCTGAAAGGTTTTATCAGACACTGCAGAGGCTGCGCTTATAGCGAAAGTCAGATCCACCTCTGGAACTCGAGTTGGCTCTGCAAGGCAAGAAAATAGTTGTTTAGTGGTAAGAACTTCTTTTATCGACTGTTCCAGCTGCTAACCATTGAATTCTTAGTGTCAAAATAAAGACAAGCGCTCCGATTGACTAATAGCTCGTGAGAGTAATGTTTATAGCAAAGGAAGACATAATCATTTTATTTCCTATTTCATAAAAGCCTAATAAAACAACTGCTGCTGTCTATAAATTGTGATATAAACACTCCAGGAATTGCTAAGAACTTGAGAAGCAGAACTCGTCTTCCCCTTATGTTTCTCTTACGCCTCCATTGTGCTCTCAAGCTATCACAGTTTATAGACACTCACAGCCGTAATAGGACGTTCTATTTAAAGCAATTGCTTACTTTGTAAAATGGTATCCATGATATCACCCGCCAGGGACTTAGGATTCTCTGTCCTGGGAGCAATCACTAAGTTATCCTTGTTTGGGACAATGTTCCCCAGTTGAGACGGATTTGATTCATTCCCAAATGCAACCAAGACAATCTTCACCTTCCTTTCTTCCAGCAGCTTGGTCTTGGCCTTGAGTATATCATCAGAAACACTAGAATTCGAATCCATAATCACAACTAGCACTTTTGTTGCATTTAACCTGGCAGAAGCTCCCTCAAAGGTTCGCTTGGCTTCATCTAAAGCTTTATCAAGAGCAGGTTTTCCGGGTGTTCCGGGCAAGGTCAAAACAAAGTCTTTCAGTTTGCCTTTGCTTGGGAAGTTGTCTCCAAAGTCCACATGCTTATTTGGATAAGTGCCAAACACTATAACACTGTAGTGAATTCGACCGACGCCGAAGCTCTCGATGATTTCGTTTAAAGTGTTCTTCATTGTTTGAAAATTCTTAGCGGAAGCTGCGCTGATAGCAAATATCACATCCATTGCCAGTACTCGGACCCTCTCTGTTTTGAAATTAATAGTAATAACAATAATAATAATAGTAATAATAATAATAATAATAATAATAATAAAATAAATACATAAAAAAGTAAGTAGCTCCTGTTTTATACCCGCAACTTGTGTAAAAACTCTCAATCTAGTTTACACTCTTCGCCCTAAAAACGACGTTAAACTCTCTTTAATTGCATCCATGCTTTCATTATAAACAGTTGACAGAATATGGTTTTTCGTATTAGGTAGTTTGCTGTGATATGATCAGATCCTTTGTTCACACAATCAAAAACTTATTTTGTATTAATGTTATAAGGAGAAGATACATGTCGTTAAACTGGCTGGAGCTATAAGAGTTAAAAAATGTACTTACCGAGTAGGTGGTGGACAGGATAGGAAAGTGACGTCATTACGTACGACCGACCTTTCTCAGTCAATCAACTATTTTATCATTTGTTGTTTGCCTGTTTGTTGTTCGTTTACTTTTTTACCACGAGATAGCTTTACAAGCTTACAACATAGTTACCGACAGATTATATAGTGGCAAGAAAGCCTAGAGTAAAACCATTAAGTTTAAACCAGTTTAGGCTTCCTCTCTTTAATTACAAAATTAAAGTTTGCGTAATGAGACTCAGTTAAATTTGAATTTTGCGTATTATGAGCATGTTCAGATCATAATCATTGAGGCTTAAAAATATTTTGTATGAAGAGATGTACCAGGCTGACCAACTGGCCCAGGTACAACGTAACAGCACTTATCTCAGTAATCGACAATGAGCGAAGTTTATTTCAATACCGTACGACGGTGGTCGCTAATAAAATCCCAACTTAAAATTTCAGGCTAAAATTGGCGAATTATTTCAAAGCACAACTTTAAGTATCCTACCTTTCATAGCCTTCTTGATGACTCTTTCTCCCAGGAGTTCTGCTGATTCCTCAGTTGGTGACACTATTACATCACCCTTCTCTGGTGCAATGTTCGCAAGCTCCTCCACATTTGCCCTGCTTCCCACAGCTACAGGGACAACAGTAATCCGTTTAGCTTGCAGTGGTGCAGCGGCTTTCCTGATCTCATTTATTTCCACACCAGTCGTATTGTCTATAAGAACGACCAGAACTTTCTTTGCATTTGGTCGAGCTCCGGGTAATTTAAACATCTTCGCGCCTTCTTTAAGAGTCTTGTCTAAAGCTGCACCATTGGGCGACCGTGGAATTGCGTCGATGACTCGTCTGAATTGCTCTCTCGTTGCGAACATGTCGCTGAATTTTAGTCTGATGCTGGGTACAGTTCCAAAGATTAAAACGCTGTAGTGGAGCTTGTCTCTACCATATTTACTAGCGATAGACTTTATTGCATTTTTCATTTTCCTGAAGGATTCGTCTGCGTTAGATGAGGTTGCGCTGAGTGCAAAAACTAGGTCTGTTTCATGCACCTTGAACGCACCTGGATCTGTTGAGAAGGAGAAGTGTCTTCTAAGTAAATCAAATACTTCATGGATTCAGGATTAATAATTTAAGCTAAATGCTCTTGAAGTCGTGACTAGTATGTTACATAAAATTCAAATGTTAAAAGATAAAATATGATAAAATACTTCAGAAAGGTCTACAGTAAGCAAACGTCTCGACTACAAATAACAGATAGCAAAAAAATACAATTTGGTAAAAGTCGTTTAACCAGTTATTTTGGAACAATGCATCAACAATAATGTTTCTTAGCACGAAACAAAAGTTAGAATGTCTGGCTCGTAACCTAAAGGTCGTGAGTTCGAACCCCGGCCTAACTGCTTGGTTGTGTCCTTGAGCAAGGCACTTTACTCGACTTGCTTCAGTCGACTCAGCTGTATAATTGTGTACCATCTCCTGCTGGGGGTTATCCTGCGATGGATTAGTGTCCCGTACAGAGGGAGTCACAGACTCTTATCGGCTTAACATTACGGACACCGAAGATATCATATGTTGTATCTGCAACCACTGCATGAGAAATCTGAGGTCGGTGAAGCCTACCTGTCATGATGGTCTCCATTATCCTCTTCCCAAGTTCCCTTGGATTCGCATCTTTGGATCCTTCAACAAGAGTTTGAAACTCAGAGCCCATTACCCTTAATTCTGTACGGTCCGCTTCGTCGCCAATGGCAACAGGGATGATCCTTATACTATCGTCTACGAGTCGCTTTGCTGCAGAGCTAATTTGAGCGAGAGTCGTTCTCGATTTATTATCGACAATGACAACAAGAATCTTCTCTGCCTGTGATCTAGCGTTGGCACCCTTTAAATGTTTCTCGGCTTCTTCCAGAGCTTTATCGAGTGCCGGAGTGCCCGTTTGTCTTGTCGAATTGCCAACGAGTTCTTTGAGCTTCTCAGTACTGAATCTGTTGCCTAGGTTAACTGTCGTTGACGCAGCTCCTCCGAATACAATAAGACTGTAATGAATGTTGGCTAAGCCGCGAGTGTCGATAATGGACTTGATGGTGTCCTTCATTAGCCGGTAAGTTCTGTCTGCATTTGAACCCGTGGCACTGACTGCAAACGTCAGGTCTATCTTCCGAACGTTGATGGGCACTAGAAATAAATTCAGTGACAGTTATTTCAGATATGGTACAAGGTGTATAGACTGTAGTTATAGGTATACTGACTGTAGTTATCTCACAATTATGACACAAGGTATTTTGACTTTCGTTATTTCACAGTTATGACTTAAGGTATGTTGACTCAACTTATCTCACAGTTACATCATAAGGTATACTGGCTGTAGTAATAGGTTTGTTGACTGTAGTTATTACGCAGTTATGGAACAAAGTATACTGATTTCATGCAGGAACCCATAACTAGCATTCAACTCCATTCATCTCGGTAACACACTGTTTTCGAAACTTTGCAATTTTCAAACTAGCCAATCAACGTTTGTTATATTACTATATCACTTCTTTGCCTGAAATTAAGCAGTTAAGCAAAGGTAAGTTTACAAAAGCACATGGCAAATAATTAAAACATTGCAAATATCATGTTTTCTTCAGATTGGGAAGGTTCCAGTGCAAGTTTTTTTTTCTGTTCAAAAGTATATTGATAATAAGGAAACTGTAAGTGAAGACACGGCTTCGAGCAACAAGCGTAATACAAAAACAGCGAACCTGAAAAACAGCTCGAAGAAAAATAGACGAAAAACCTTTAATTATTTTAAACACTAATTAAACGGTGGTTGGCTAGAAATCAATTCTAAAAATAGCCAGGTTTGTCAAAGTGCTGGGTCAACGTAGAGGATTGGAGTTGGACACTCCAATAAGTGGCTTCTGTTTTACATTTGCATGCAGGGCTTACACTCATATTTTCACATACAAGCGAGTACATTTCTACATAAGTCAAAAATACATAAAAAACAACATTACTTAATAAGAAATGTTTTCTATTCATCCTCTTCACAAATCCCCAAATGCAACTCGCTTTCGGTAAATTCTCATTTTACGATTCACCAAGCAACAATCAACGACACCTTTCTCAAGAAAATATTTGTTCACTAAAAATGTAATTCATCACATATTTTACAATGAACTCAAAGTTTTAGCTTACTTACGCTATTTCCTGACATTCTTAACAAAATAAATTAAATAAATTAGAGCGATTTTCTGAAATCACAAAAAATTCAAAATGGCAGACCTGTGACGTGCCATGACATTATAACTAAATTAACTAATTACCAAAAGATACATATTTGACTAAGTAATTAGACTGTCAACGTGTAGGTTTATAATAAAAGCATTAAAGAAGGAGGGACGGACGGCCCACCTCAGACCATTTGATGCCATAAACACCCAGCCCAGGGAGCGTAAACGGACAGCAGCAGCAACTCAACTTTGATAAATGATTCACAATCGTTCAGTAAATTCAATGTATGTGTATCTATACAGTTTACATCTTTCTTTGAAAATAAACTTTACCTTTTACGCGGTCCATGATTTTGTTTGCCACAACAGACGAACTCTGATCTTTTCTTTCCCTGATGACGTCATCCTTCACATTTGTAATCTTGGGATCGGCCTGGTTACCAAGCACAACGGCAATGACCTTCACTCCTTCATCCCGAAGCTGCTTAGCAGCTGCCGCAGAAGCAGAATTGCTGCCAGTCGACCTGCTATCGGATATAACAACCAAAACCTTGTCGGCTTCTGTCCTCGCCCCGTTTGGAAGACTAAACAAGTCTTTAGCTTGCTGTAAAGCTTTGTCCAACATCGAGCCGCCCGTCTCACGAGGGGAATCCCGGATGAACAGTTTTAGAGATTTATCATCTGGAAAGGAATCTCCCAGTTTTCTTCTCACCACGGCGGTTCTCCCATAGATGATAACTCCGTACTGGAGTTTTTCGGTCCCATATTCCTCAATGATCTTAGCCACTACGTCCAGCATACGTCGGTAAGTGTTATCGGCATCCGCAGCGGTGGCGCTGATAGCAAACACAATGTCCTTGGACGGGATTCTGGGAAATGGTGTATCTAGTAACAAAATTTATGTAATCAATAAGTTACCTCAAATTATGGTCCAGCCATTACTCCGTTAATAAGCTATAAATGTGGACTACCAATTCTGTTAATACATAGTATAGGACTGTTTAGAAATATATTATCGTCTTGCTGGATTTCTACATACCTAAACCAAAGTAAATTGTGGGTTGTCAAACCCGAACGATGAATGGAAGTTTTTGCGACGGAAAGTATAAATTTCGACAATCATATAATAACTTTTTTGAAACAGCAACGTATTTATATGGACTTCGCACTCGGTTAATAAAAGGTATTTAGTATAAATCTATCGTGGTCTGTTGCAAATTCATAAGTGTAATTGGTTCTTTCATCGTTGTATATTTGCTGATATTCCACGATACGTATCAATACATTTTCTTATGCTTTGTTGGAAAGAATTTGAAGTGTGCCTTACATTCATATATTTGATCTAAATTGATTGAAGAAAGAGTAAATTTATACAAAAACAATTAGAGCAATTGCTATTATTCTGTACGAGCGTTTACGAACTCGCGGCTTCACTTTTGTTGGCTATGTACTCATAGAAAACACTAGCTCGTGTTCTAATTGTGTAATATATATATATACGTATACACGTAATTATTAAGTGAAAAAAAGAAAAGTTATATGTGTAAGAGGACTACCCATAATTTTTGAAGTAGGTGGCAGTGCGTTAAAAGTAGCCGTTTAGTGACACTCATTTCACCTGTATTCTTCACAGATTTAGCCAGCAAAAAACAGCTCAAGCACTGTTTAATTTTGCTGGTAGTCGGCTGTTGGGAACAAGCCTGAGATATTTGTAACTCTAATGTTCCATCACCAGTCTGAAAATCAAACTTATCATTTACGTACCTTTCAAAACCTTAACCATAAGTTTCTTTGCTATGTTCTTTGTGTCTTCATTAGGTTCAGCCCTCACCACATTGGCTTTGTTTGGTGTCATTAAACGTGCTTCATTGGGATCGGCCTCTTGCCCAAGCGGTACAGGAATAACTCGAATCCCAGCATCCTCTAGGGGCTGAGCAGCACTCCGAATACCACTCTCTAGTGATCCAGATTTTTTGTCCATGAAGACCACCACAACCTTCCTTGCATTTGGCCTTGCTCCTTCGCTGTCGAAAAGTTTCTTTGCTTCCCTTAAGGCCTTTACCAAGATCAAATCCCCTCGTTTCCTCCGCATGTTTTGAATGGATGTTTTCAGTACATTAATGCTGTTCGAGTTATCGAGAAAGTCGAGTTGTTTCACCGTTGACGTGCTGAAGGTGATGACGCTGTATCGAATCCTGCTGGTACCGTAGGTGCTGATGATGGTGTTAATTGTCTGTTTCATCACGTTAAATGTGACATTTGCACTGGCGCTAGAGGCTCCCACCACGAACGCAAGATCAATGATGGGTAAGGACGGCGCTGTGAACAGTAAAAGAAACTTAGTAACCAGTGTTGATATCTGTCTGTAAATTAAAACGTTAAAAAAACAAAATCTGAAGAACCTGACTTTTGCACACCCTTAACGCACTAGAACCAAAAGAACCTGTTAAAATAATGAGGTAAGGACGATCATGAACCCTAAAACCACCTCTGGAGACCAACTACAACAAACTTGTATAAGTCCTGGGGAGTTAGAACTAATAAGAAGACGTTTTTCCTGGATTAGATATAATTTTGGGATAAAACGAATCAGCACTATTCATAGGATATAGTAATATCGTTAAACAAAATACAGAATGCTAAGAATACTCAACGTTTCGTAAATAAAAATAATCATGCAAACTACAAACTAACACAAACTCTACAAATATATCATTCTCATTATCTTTAATCTTTCATTATGTTAATTTCCTTCAGTTTCAATCTAATCTGGAAATGGGTGACAAATATCTCCAATATTCCATGCTTGTTTTCGTCTTCTAGTTTCCTCGTACAAATTGAAAAGATTAGCTGCTTTTTACAATACAAACGATCATTCTTATTCTTCTGATTTAACTTTTCAATCTCACCTTTTATGATAAGGTCAATAATCCTGTTGGCGGGTATCTTGGGATCGTCATTCCTTGTTCCACTGAACACGTGCTCTTTCTCTGCAACAATTTGGCTCAGCTGGTTGGAGTCAGACTCCGTTCCCATGGCAACGGCAATAATCATGACTCGACGATCTCTTAACTTTTGCGCAGCATCTCCAATAGAAAGATCGCTGCCAAGGGAGCGCTTGTCACTCATTATAACCAAGACCTAAAAATAATTTGTTCAGTTTTTACAGCGCTGTAACTTAATTTAGAAACAACAAGAAAAACGTTTTATTCTTCTATAGATTGATTGACTAAATTATTTAAGGATTGATTTAGTTTAATTAATTAATTAATTGCTTGACTAATTGGTTTGTTATTTGGTTGGTTCTACAAGACCAAGATAGTATGAAAATGTAAGAAACTATCATTTTTATGACTCAATTTTTCATGCTCTGTAGAAACTAAATTCGTGTGAATAATAATCCTACAGTGTTTTTCTTAAGGTCGGGGAAAATAGGTACAGGTGCTGGGAACATAGGTACATCTTCAGATTGACAGGCGAGTCCAAGGCATCTGAAGTTAGGAGAACCTAGGAGGGACATGCGAAGTTTTATGTGTTTGGGGGGACCTTTATCACTTTTTATGCTAGTTTGCAACCTAAATTTCTCTTTGCTCTATCAGTTTAGAAAACCTTTTCTTTAGAAACACAACAGTACATTTGGTCTATTGAGTGATAAAGCCTTATCAACTATATATTTTTAGAATTACGTATAATATGGATAGAAAAGATTAAGCCAATAGAAACGAAAGTGTTATATATATGGACCGTGAAACCACAGGTGAGATGCGTGTTCCAAAGTGGAGAAGATCATGAAATATTGCCATGATCAACTGGTAAAAATGCAGTGCTATAGCCTAGTGCAGTGCTGGCCTTTTCTTTTAGCAAATGTGACCATGTAGGAGAAGAAAAGCGAACAATGTGCCAATCTGCGGAGGTTTCCCTATTCGAAAAGATTAACCGGCAACAGTGTCTTCAAATTATGCCCTCAAGGCTTTGCCACACTATACATGTACGCTTTAGCTAAACCTTCCTGTAAGCTGTGTTTGAGAACTGCAGTTGTTATGTAATAAACTGAATGTTACATTAAAAACTGAACTGAAGTAAAAAGGTCAATGTGAATAATCAGTGCAAACTGGCAATTTCAAAACTGTCTCCAACTTTTTTTTCAATTTTTTATTGCAATACATGTATCACAATGTTAATGTGACTCTAAACACGCAAGGGTCAAGTTTGAAATACCTTTGCTTAATTTCGATTGTATTTTAAACTATTTCGCAAAGTAAAAGTTTGCTAATCAAATGGAAAAACCTGATTAGTTTAAAAGATAGCAATAGTACTACGGTTGGAGACTGTTAACACGTCATTTTCTCAGGTGTCAAGTATTTTATTTATATAATTTGAGATCAAATTTCCCTTCGTATAGTTTGGCTTTTGAGTTCTACATTCTCATTAACTTTTT
>JANRMR010146015.1:0-12593 GCA_025434825.1 Bergia sp. 'catenularis' | reverse complement strand
GACCTTGTGAGCATAAATCAACACACATCAACAAAGGTTTGAGTTATTTTGCGTCATTTAAACATCTCATTGATACTGGTAACCAACGTTTCCCACCGCCCGTGCTATATCCAAATATATCCAAAATCTAACCACAAGGAAAGCTCCGCCAACTCCCCATTTAGTAAAAACAAACTTCAAACATCGTTTTTCATTAAATAAGGTTGCGCTTGTATATTCTGCTAGTTTTTGTTTTTAGGTTGCTCTAATGCAGTGTTCAAACGAAAATTGTGACAAAGTATTAATTCGAAATAGTCGATTTCTATAGTTATAACGTTATTATGGAGTCAAACTAATTAGTTTTCTGAGAGCTACCAAATTGCCAAGTTTTATGGAAACAATATTCATAGATTTTGAGTTCTCCAATCCCAGAAACTCAAACAAATCCAGTTGGAACTCCTGAGCTATCTGGGTTCACCCTTTGTCCTTCTTATTACTTTCTTTATAAGGTCATGACTCGTTACCGTGAACGGCGTTAAAAACATACAACCAGCAGCTGACGACTAAGAGTGGCCTTACAAGTCATGATTCTCCACTATACACGGCATTTAGACATACGACAACCAGCAGCTACTTGATTAATTGACCAAGAGTGGCCCAACAAGGTCATGACTCGTCACCATACACTGCATTTAAACATACGACAACCAGAAGCGAATTGGTTGATCTGCTAAGAGTGGCCTTACAAGGTCATGACTTGTCACCACATCCATATGCGGTATTCACACATACGATAACTAGTAACTGATTGGTGAATATATGCTAGGAACACCTGACTGAAGTGACCAAACGGCACCATCCAAGAAAAATACGTTTATGAACTATAGTTGAAAATGGGATAACAAACAGTTTCGTTTATGAATATAATTACCAGAACTTGTCTATTTAGTTTTATTTTAATGCATTCAGCAAAACTAGAAAAAACAGCACCTGTTACTAATCATGTGATACTTTCTATGATGGTACCTCTTGAGCACTTAAAACATTTAAAGCAAGCAAACTTTTGACAAGTGTTAAACGTCCAATCGCTTGGAATCAAATACTGCGTCGCGTTGATTTTCGAAGTAAACCTTACTTTGATAGTGTCATTAAGGCTCTGATGCTCTTGCAAACACTTTTTCCTTTAATCCCACACTCTCTAGAAAACTAGTACGAACTAACTACCGACCGATCGACCGCTGACCACCCGCTGACCGCCTGCTGACTGCCCACACCTCTGTTTGTCTGCAACTTAAGTTAATTGGACTGGAGGAAGTCGGTATACTCAAATACTCCGTTAGGGTGTATGGTGACGGAGGACTGTCATCCTTGAAACCATTATAAATAACTTCAACCATTTTTTATGATCGGATATCCCAGGTAACGCCGTGCAATTACTCTGAGAGTTGGTGGTCCAGATATGCAGCAACATGATTATCCACTGGCTGTGTCAGTGCTTATGTAGACGGCTTAAAAGGACGCGCTGTTTTGTTATGGGCATCTAAAGGGTGCGTCCAGTTGGACCCTTTTTAGCTGAAGTTGCCTTTTCTCCCGTGCTTCTTCGCTCGTATCCTTCCCCGCACCTCCAGTCCTTGTGGATCAATTCCGTTTAAACTTCATATACCTCAGCTCTGGTCGCACATAGACCATGCTCGTGCCACACCTTTTATGCATGGTCCGTCAACCAAGCTCTTTCTAAACGGCATCTCGCACGGCCTCTGGTGAAGCACCTCGGTTGTGATATTTTTCGAAGAAGCACGTAGGCCGTGGGAAATCTCTGCTCACAAAACTCTAGAACTTTAGTACGTTTCAGCCTTGGAACACAAAAATCTATAACGCTATTCTTTTCCAAGGAGTAGAATTCGCCATATGGGAAATTTGAAAGCAGCTAGTGTACCAGGCTTTCTCGTACTTTATAAAAGATTCCTGACTGGGGAACCGTAAGCCATTTGGCAGTCCTCAGCTACGGAAAACTTACTGTAATAGCTCAATTAGTTTTATTTTCGTTTTACTTTTAAAACAGAAACATTTGAATTGTTTCGTTATAATTTTAACCGAACAATTAGTTATATTCCTTTTTTAAATTTATTTTTGCAATAAAACGAAAAAAAGGAAAAGGAAAACATAAAAAATTGTTTGAAGCAAGATCATTCAACCATAGTAGGGAGATAATGAAAGTGTTGTGACTGCGAATTCTGAAAGCTAAAATCTGTTGGAGGGCAGAAGGGAGAAGGGAAACGGGGGCAATTGACCCCTGGATCTTCCTTCTTACGATAATTGACTTATTCTCACTGGGTAAGTTTCGTAGTATTGTTAGATCAACCGTGTGAAACATCTATTTGATAAATACGTTGCATAAATTATAATTAATGCGTTGATCTTCAGCAAAGTATTTTGCTGTTTCACAGCTACACATCGAAATTTAATTTGAGTAAACTTGAGGCACTGTGGAACTTCCGTCTTAGCCGCATTGTTAGGGGACAAAAAATAATAATTATTTTGTAAATCCTGCTTTGAAAAGGTTCCAAGTAAGGCGACACAACGTTTACATGTAACACATTTGGCGTTTACGTCCAAGACAATATGTACCCCAGAATAATGATTCACCAAATTTTTGATATATTCATACAACTAATCCGTCTTACAAATTTTTGGAACTAACTGTGTGTCAGCGTATCTATTTTAGAGAACTCTCATAAACAAACAACTTCAACTCTGCAAAAAAGTTAACGTTTTAAGCTTTCTTTTGCAGCACAGATGAAGTTCTTTAGAAATTGCCTTTATTAGAACCTGCATTACCTAGTGTATTTGTGTAAACATGTGTATAGATAGTTATGTAGTTGCGTCTAAAAAGCCCTTCTTAGAAGTGATATTAAAATAAGTAAATATGTCTTTGTTGAGGCGTTGTTTTGTTGGCAACGATTTTTGTTGACAATTTGTTTTGTTAACGACTATCAGACCAAACGAAATCGTTTAGTCTGATACTCGTTGTCTGATCATTCAGTTTAATGGTTTATTTTTTAGCTTGACAATTAAGTATGAAATCGCCCCGGAGCGTGAAATTCTCTGTTTCTGGCTTTATAACCTCAACCGGAAAAATTGTGAGCTCTTCGGTAGGTCTAAGTCTAGATCTGATTCACGGGGCTCGATCGAACCCAGTAAAGCCAAGAAAAATACTGATAGTACGTTGTTGAAAATGTAACAATCGAACCCTCTAAAGTCATTCTGAACTTGTCTCGCTAAAAGCCTAGTAGAAGTGCTACTGTTTTGCCTAAAAAGTCAAAAATTCAATTCTACACTATGTCTGTTTAATATGTAGATGTGTTGATGTCGTTGTGGCTTCATACCTGCTGTTGAATCTCCTAACCCTTGAGAAGTTCGCATCCAAAAAACCAATACCAGAAAGGCACTTGCGGTTTTCATTTCTTTTACGATTACTTCCAAGAAACAAGAATACCAGTCGAGAATGCTTGAGAGATTTGTTACATAATAGTTTGTATAATACTTGATAATGAGTTTGTTTAAAGTTGCCGACAAAATATGATGAATTAAGAAGATCAGCATGATGTTATTTCAGTATAGAAGCAGGTATATGACAATTTTATTTAAATTTAAAACACGTAAAATATATTTTTTACAAACGTATGCGCCTTCAAAGTTAGATGATGTAAGCACTGGTTACTAAAAGGGATGATAAAATGATTTATAATCTCAATTAAAAAGAATGCTTCTGTAAAGATAGTTTGTTTTTATAAATAACAAAACTATTAGAATACGAATTGTAGCTCTAGGCACCTCCATCATATATTCTACTTTATATTATTGGGGAAGCGTCAATTATTAATAGCTTTCTTAAGGATTTGAATCTTAATACTGCACCCACAAAACTACTGTGCGATTAAATATTAATTGCACAAGTGCTATAAATTTTTAATTGACGTTGTCATCCGGAAATTTTCAAAACTAGACTGTTTAGAAACACCAAGGATGTTTTTTTTTCTACTTGTTTGTTGACACACTTTTCCGAAAACGCAAACTGCAAATTCCCGTCAGAAAGTAGTTGCCCTTTTGACAGTTGTCGCTCTTTTTCCTTTGGCGAAGAACACAGAAGCATGAACTTAGTTGAGTAGTTAATTCACAATTTACCGAAATTTGTTTTGTTAGTTTTGTTATTGATCTCCATATACAAACCCAGAAACTGTTCGCTGAAGAAAAGCTGTCAAACTATTTTTTGTAGATCAATTATTAACAGGACACACCACTGTAGTTTTCGAAAAATTAATGAGAAATGCCATATATTCTTCATTAAAATGGTAACTACCACTCGATCTATGTATTTTCATTAAGTACTCGTGGTATTTTTCATTAATTCTTCTCGAACAAAAAGTTTTTAATTGGGAACCAATGAGCCGCACACAGAAAACAAGTTGAAGTAGTTTCAATTTACGAGATGCTCATTTTGTTTTCCGACATATTTTGCCACTTACACAGGCGCTTCATCACGGATTTGTCCGAAGAACGGTGAGTTCTACACCTATTTGAAGAAAGGCATCTCCTTTATAACTTAAATCATGAAGAAACGACCTAGTGGAAAAGGAAGAAGAAAACTATGTGCGTGAGTAGCGCAGTTTGGTAAGATCCCTGACTACCAACCAGGACTCTAACCCTAAGCCTAAACCTAAGCCGGCCCTGTCGAGGGTTGAACTTTGTGTGACCTTCTTTCGCCACACCACCTGCGGATAGGGGCGTCAAACCGTTGGTCTGGCCTCCTGAAATGCTACCTCAAGAGACTTAAAAGAACTCACACACTTCTCGTAGTCGATGCAAGCTGCTGTGTTGTTCCAAGCGTTAGAAACTTTATGAGTACGTTACGAGGATGTCATGACCTATATTAAGTGATACGAGGTGGCTGTCAATGGTTGATTCAGCCTTTTACGAGACAGTACATGAAGCTACCGAGGAGGTAGGAAGATGTTGTAAAGAAGGTAATTGACAGCTTTATCCACTAACGCCCTTGAGGTAAGACAACTTGCTAACTCCCTGTGTGTAGTAGAAACGCCATCTTGAGTAAAAAATAACAGAATTCGAACGCAAGGCAATTAGAAATTTGCAGGATGCAATTTGCCAATGAAAAGAGGGATTTTACCCAAATGTCTCTACGATTTTACAACTGCTGCTGAAACTCCCAGCTGACACCTGTTTCCGTGAACATTCCTTCAGTTCGCCGCTGAGACAACTAATCCATCTACTTTGTCTGGTGAAAGGTCAGTCTCCAAACTTGATTTCTTGCCACGTTGTGATAACGTTCCAACTCTACCTTCTGGAAAATATTTCAGCCATCTTGAATGCATCTTTGACTACAAAGATCCGGTCATCAGGCCAAGTGACGTTATCATACATAAGGTCTGTTTGGAGCACGCTCTTTTCCTTCTGTTATTTTCCAAATTAGAATATGTTGAGCTTGTACGCATAGCTAGCAGTGGTTCTCACACTAAACTAATGGCGCCGGATATCAAAAGAAAGCCTGTTTCGCAGTCTACTCTAGTGTTAATTGGCCAAGTGAATGATTGAAATGCTATTTGTAATGGTCCATAGAATAGAAAATTGCCGTGAAGTCGCGATTGCTGTAAATTATTAGATTTTCACGTGCTCTCAAATTTAAAAATTTACCTCTTTCGTTAATAGCAAAAAGGACAAAGTTACTTAGCGAAGATTGGTTAAAAACGGGGAAATTTCTTCCAACTTAGGGACGCGCTTACTTGTATAACTAGTCCGTTCAGTGGTTACTTAGCAGCTCTATGGGAACGGCAGTTTTTCAAAGTATTTTCGCAAACCTGGCAAATATCTGCAACTTCGCAACCATTTGCAAACATGTTTCCGGGATTCCTCTGCCCAATCTTCATCCGTGTTTTTACCAAGAGCTGTTTCTTTGGCGGTTTAGAGGCCATTCTCTGTCTCTTACCTCGATTAACCAAACAGGGTGATTCATAGGAATACTTCTAACTTGGTGTCTAAAACGGCGTTGCCATGGCAAATAGTGATACCGTTTACGTAAAAGTTTACTAGAATCTTGTTTTCCGATAAATGTGGGGAAACTTGAACAGATTTGGTGGTTCTCGATCCTTAAAAACGGCGCGGGTTCTTTCCGCCCACCTCTCCATTCCCTAAGGTGTTAACTATCCGATAACACTCTTTCACGTGGGCGGGAACCGATTCCCTGGCGAAAGATGGTATGCGTAGTGCACTCAAGTCCGTTCTGATCTTACTCTATACCATTGCACCACCGATTATTACACGTGAGTCAGTAAATCATAAAAGAACAGTTATATATTTATAATAATAACAAAAATTGAAATAAAAATGAAAAATATTGCATTAAAATACAACACAAAAAAATTATAACTTAACAAAAACCAAATTAATTGTCTTTAAATTACTTTTAAAAATGTCCATATAGTTAAGGTTTTTAAACTTAACTGTTAAATTGTTCAAAAGTTTTGGGTTAGCCGGGAAATGCCCTATCACCCAGTGTGGGCTTACTTACTCCAAAAAGAATTTTTGTTTGAACGCAAAGAATAAGCAACCTTTTTTCAATTTTTGGTAATTATTGAATATAAAAAGACGCATTTCCATGAATTGATTTTTATGTAACGAAAATAATTTTGAAAGTTATGTGGTATAGAACAGAAAACCAGTGCAGATTGAAGAACATTGGAGTTGTATATTCAAAATCTGAAACAAACAAGGCGATCTGCCGCATTTTG
The DNA here is from genome assembly GCA_025434825.1 of Bergia sp. 'catenularis'. Lineage (NCBI taxonomy): Eukaryota > Metazoa > Cnidaria > Anthozoa > Zoantharia > Parazoanthidae > Bergia > Bergia sp. 'catenularis'. The sequence continues at coordinate 5,811 of JANRMR010146015.1, read as the reverse complement.
AACACTCTGTAACCGTAACCAATGTTCAGCTGCGCATGGTCAATACATCATAATATGCTAACTAATATAATACTAGATGAATAGACAGATAAATCCTATTTCTAAAATGGAAAAGCACTTGTAAAAATAAATGTTTTGAGTTTGCTTAAATTTATTAAGATTGGTGCTGCTCCTGATATCTGCTGGCAGACCATTCCATGTTGTTGGTGCGGCGGAACTGAATGCGCGATCACCAAGTGTCGCTTATGACATAGGCGCAGCCCTTGGTTGGTACTTGTTAGATTGTAGCTCTCCACTGTTTGGATGGTTAACATGTCCCTTAAATAAGATGGTGCCAGACCAGGGCTTTAAAAGTGAGGACTGCTACTTTAAAAGTGATTCTGCGGACTATTGGGAGCCAATGGAGGTCATACATGAGCGGAGTGATGTGGCAGTCTTTCGAGACTTCGCAAACAAGCCTGGCACAAGCATTTTGCACTCTCTGAAGTTTGTTCAGTTGATATTTAGGGAGCCCGTACAATAAATTGTTGCAATAATCATCGCGAATCAGAGTTTCAGCTACTTTGTGGTTAAGTGCTCATTTATTACAAACTAAACCAGCAGAGCACAAGGCATCATTTCAAAAACAGAAACTGACATTTTATGAAAACATTGACAAACATTATGGGTTTTCAAACTTTTCGCCATGTTCTTCGAAAGAAATGCATATATGATCAGGATTCATATTATGTCTTCTCTCTTCGAAAAAAAAATAATATCTTTTTCTTAAGTTTCAATTTTATTATTTTCAAAGCTCAATTTTGGGAAATTATTTTCGTTAAAATGACCTTTTTGACAAATAATTAGCGCTTGATTGCCCGGTTGTTGTTTCAGGTTGTGTACGGACTTTTAAATAATTTTTCTAAAAGCTTCTAAACGTGAACTTTATATTTCAAGAACCTTAGCTCAAGATTATTATTCATGAGTACACTTTATTTACGCTGTGTACATTTGAAAAGGCCAGCATATTATTAAAAGTAGGAAAAGGATAATTTCTGTTTATAAAATCCTTGATTTAACAATCCCATTCATTATCATTTGTTTAAACTTCAAAATCAAATTAAATTAGGGAATACCGGAAGGACTTCAGTTTATTTTGCTTCAAAATTTGTCCAACCCCTTTTACTTTTATGTAAAACAAAATATACCAATACCAATAAGGCAAAAGATGTCAGCGCAAAACGAAAATAACCAAAATTAGCATCTGGTAACCCCTTGTCAGACACTATAATTTAACGATATCATTTGATACCAAGCATCAGTAGAAACCATAAGAATCATAAAGGGCCAGCTTCAGTTCAGGTGAAATTATTCATAAATTTGTCTTTATGTATTTTATGAAACTATTCACAAATTTTTCATTGTGTAATATGAACTGATTTTGAAATAGGAAACTCAAATAGTTCAACTACTCCTTCGTTTATGTTTTCCACTTCTTAGAACTTTTTGTTTAAAATTCATTAGTCAAAATAACAACGAAATCAGTTTTAATCCTACTGATAACAAGTTACTGTTTTAGTATTCAGTTTTGAGAAACAGTGTGTTGTCTTCTGTACAATTCACACTCGGGAAGACCTCTTAATACCCTCTCGAAATAGTCATCAACAAATATCCCGAATTAAGGATGAGTATTTTAAAAAAATATACAGCGTACTTTTTACATTAAATGTAACAAACTACCCCATTGAAGGTGTTTGCTCTATATATTCTTGTTCCGAATTACGGTCATTCAGTCGCACTCTAAGATTTGTGTGGAATTCTTAAGTTTTCATTATTTCTTAATGCGACCGCACAACCTTATAACTTCACTGCTTTGTTTTATTTAGAAAAAAAACTTTTCAGTCTTTCATACTCTCTTAGTTATGTTAGAGAATAAGCACATTTTTTGTCTTGTCATACGTATTGAGGGCGAGCTTCTCGTTTGAATCCACACGAAAGCTGGCGGAAGGTTTTTAATGACAAAAAATAACCTTGGCTGATTTTTAAAAGACAAAATAAAGTAATTCACTTGATTTTGGTTCATTTTTGAATGAAACACGTTACTGAATACTTTCGTCTTAATCCACAAATAACTACAAATTTCGATTGGTTTGCGAAATAAGCAACAGCTTTCAAGTCGCTAGTCATCGTGATTAAAGCAATTAAGCTTCAGACAACTGTGTCTTAAAATTTATCTTCAACTTTTGCTTATAATCTTCGATCAGCGAAACTTCGCACACAGACGTATACTGTCTTGTGCAATACACATATGTTTTTTTGGAAATTATAGTGTGTAGTATAGCTGAACCTGTTGCGAATCTAACAGAATTCTGACCAGTCAAAATGCAAAAGACGAGTAACAAGAGACAGCCATACAAAAACACTTGTTATCTTTCCTTTCCATTGCAGAAAATATAAAACAGCGATTCTGTTGCGGCAACCACGCGCAGTTTAATGATGACAACATAAATATTATAGTACATGTGCATGCTCTGTGAATAACTTCAAAATCAAAGTTTACTGTCCAAGAGTTGTTGTCTTAAAGCAAACACCAGAAGGAGCATCTTCTTTGGAAATGTTGTGGTTGAAATTACAAGACGACATTGCTTCAAAGGGATTTCTTAAAAATGAATCAAGAAAAAACATTAACGTTTGTAAACGACAAACTAGGAACGGCTCTTTTACTGCTACTGGAAAACACTTACCGAAATGATATGTTGCAGATTTAATCATCCTTGTGATTTACTGGAGTCACACATCGAAAACATGAAAAGAAGAACTAACTTGTTGTCCACACGGATGAACGGTGCCTATGGATAAATCGGTAGAGTTTCGGCGTTGTTTGTAGCGAGACGGCTGATAATACTGAACTCGCAGAAAGTTTTATAGAACTGAAATCAAATATGAGAGTTTTGTCGCGTACTCATTCAAGGTCTGCTATCGCTACTCGCAATCCTTAAAACATGGTTTAGATAATTTACTTCTGATAAGTTTGGATTGATAATGGTGTATTTTTGTATGTGGAGTAAAAGCTTTATTGAATAAAATATGAATTGTACCTGACTCGACACATAGCACAGAATTCAGATGTCATGATTACTGTAAAAACGGACTTTCACCTGCCATATTTTAGTCTAACCACGTTTCAGAGTGTTTTGCGACGTTTAGCTCATTACTTGTTTTCCTGGCAATAATTCGGCTCTTGTTTTGTTGGAATGTACTTTTAGCTGTTCAGAACTGCTTGCAGCTGTACGTATTAAAGTTCCTTAAAGTTCAGAACAAATATTGTATAAGGGTAACTGTGGAAGTCTTACAAACCCATCAGCAACATTTTAGAAAGAATGTCATGATATTTAGAATAGCAATTATTGAAGAGTTTCCCAGGGTACAAAAACGTATCAATCCTCATCATGATATGACTTATTTTCTTGATTAAGTTTTCAACTTTCTTATTTATACATTTTGTATTTCGATTTATTAGTTCATGTATTATATTTCTTTTTGTTACACGGACCTCCATTCAAGCCAGCCCTGCTGAACTGGACCATTAAACGTATAAATTGAATTAACAAACCAATAAGAAATAAATAAATAGAACGGTGACGTAAAACAAAGTGTTTGCTTTCTTCAAACACCAGCATTTTTCGGGTCTGAAATTTACAGTTTTCGGCTTAAAAATAATTGACATTTTATACATTCCCAAAATTATGTTTATGCTTAATTGCTTGAATGATGTTCCCTAATATTAGCTTACAATAATTGCATGCTGAGGTTGCGGTCAGGCTAAAGTAGCGTCAGGTGTTTATGCACTATGATTTTCGGGATACAGAGTGCAGCGGCGGAATTAAACCCCTTGATGATAGAGGCGGATACAACGGAATTAAATAGACAGTTCCGGGTCCTGACTGTTTTAGGAAAAGAATGAGCAGGAGTGTTCAAGGATTTTACTGATCAGTTGCCTGCACTTAATTAAATTAGGTCTAGAAATTGGTGAAAATTATTCATCCAGTAGTGGCTAGTAGATAGCGAAAAAAGTAAATCTGTTACTGGAATACGTTATTTTGAGTAAAGCACACAACGTTTCACCCAGGACGCTGGACTTCTTCAGGTGTTAGGGATCACTGGCCGAAATGTATCTTGGGACGTGACGCAACGAAACTTCCCAAGAGTTCCGTTTATCGCACTTTTTCACCATTTAAATTAGGTCTAGTGACTCAGTGATTTTCCTGGATAAAAGAGGGCAAACTGATATTGACTAGGCTGTTGCGGATTTTAAAGAACAGGGAGTCTCAACCGAGCGAGGATACAAGCCTATTCGATCTTAACTCTGTTCAGACTGGGCTTTTTTGGAGATCCTGTGACTGGGATGGGAGGGGGGGTTGAAGCCCCCCCTGTAAATCCAAAAGTATTAATCCTATTGACATGAAACTAGGAGGTCATATAAAACTGCGGCAGCTAATCAGATCGCAGTAGTTCACGTGTGCATATTACGTCAGAATAACGTCAGAATGACGTCACATCCCAGAAAAAATATGGTTTTCCAATATTTCTTTATATTTACTTACTCTGCATACAAATGCAACAAACTAAGGAATTTAGATTTCTAATTTGACCTCTAACAGCACAATATAAAGACTAAAATCCAGAAACAGTTAAAAGACTTATTTCCAGCACTAATATTGGATGATAAAATATAGGATTTGAAGATACATGAGATAGGAAGTGGGGCGGTAATGTCAGTTATAATTAAATTCGTTCTTAAATTTTGAAGCTGTTTCAACAAACAAGGAATTAATAAAACAACTCGCATAAAAAAATCCAAGAGAGTACAAATTAATTACTATGATGTAACACTGATGTAACGTCATTTACTGTCATTTTGAATTTTGCATTTAAATATTACTGTGACGTCACTAATGACGTTTAAAATTTGGCATTAATTAGTCGCAAAACACTTTTAATCTTCACAAGAGTGCTCAACATGCTTAAAAATAAAAGTTTGCTAGCATTACAATCCAATTAACTCCAAACAGATAATAAATACGGATATTCACCAAACATGTCATCCAAAATGCGGTTGCCATGGCAACATTCGGCCGCGGCCATGACAAAAATTAAATTTGAGGAAAAGTCCTAAAATATAGAAAGATTATTTCAAATTGTCTAGAAGTTCGAGCTCTTTGAAGTTGGCGCGGGCACTGGCATCGGCCAGGCCTAACACAAGGGCAGACTATCCAGTTTCCTTATTCCAGGGATCGTAAATAAGACGTTGTCGATACCAGGACACAGGGGTGAACGGAGGTCTGGAAGGGATACGTTATCTTTGGTAAAGACACTCTTGAAATGCTGGCTTAGTGTTTCAGCTTTGTCTTTAGCCGAAATATTAAAGATGTTATAATCCTTACGGAGGGAAAGGATTCCCGATGACTCAGAACATAAGTGCCTGACATGATTCCAGAATTTCTAGGGATTAGATTACAAGCTACACCCAACATAATCATTTAGGTATTTCTTGTGGGCTTCCCGGAGAGCCTCGGTCTTTTTGTTGCACTGTTTTTTGTAGTTCATCCATGCAGATAATGATTTATTGCCGCTTGGTTTTGTACACTGGTGTAGACGTTCGCGTTTTCGTAGTCGCCTCTTAATAATAACTGTCATCCAAGGAAGGTCGGGCTCTCGCTTTGTCTTTCTCGAGGGAACGCAGGTACCGTATTTATTAGCCCCTCTCAAATAAGCGGGGGGGGGGGGGGGGGGGGGGGGGGGGGGGGGGGGGGGGGGGGGGGGGGGGGGGGG
>JANRMR010145794.1:0-12597 GCA_025434825.1 Bergia sp. 'catenularis' | reverse complement strand
CACATGTCAAAACAAACTAGTGAAAATTGTGAAATGTTGCTCAAATACTCAACCCTCGGTCTATTAATTATTATAAAGAGTGAAACAATTTTAAAAGTTTGATTGCACATACATGTACATGTACAATATCATGTTAGCCCTGGGGCTTATATTTGAGGGGGGAGGCGGCTTATACACAAAAGGAGTTTTGCGTTTTAAAAATTTGGTCCTAAAGGTGAAGTAATACAAGTAACATTACGAAAGAGATAAGAATATTTCCATACAGTGTATGTATACATAAATAGTAATTACACAGAGTTCCTGTTTGAGTATTAATAATTGTGCCAACTAGACTGCTGATGTTTGGAGCTGTAATTATAACACATTGGTGTCGTAGAAAATCATAAATCATACCAGAAAGCGAAACTGTTATCAACTGCAGTTTATATATGATTTTTAAAATAATAATCTTTGTCGTAAGATTGTTGAATAAATTGAAAAAAACCCCAAATGTTCTTTCCTCAAGCATGTACAATTACCAGAATCGTATGCTTCCATCAACATTTCATGATCTTTTTCTAACTAGCAGTCAACTGCTTATAGTTATAATACCAGGTCTGCTAACAATCTCTGTCCTTACAAATGTCAAACAAATATTAAAAAAGATTACTAATTCTTTATCAAGGCCCTCAGATCTGGAATGCTCTCCTGACATGTTTCTCTCTCAACTAGCCTTTTTTCCTTCAAGAACAAAATGGAATGCTTTTTACTACGACCATGACTCGCATACCTGTGACAAACATTTTATTTTTCTAATATCTATTAATAAATTATTATAAGGAGCTCCCTTCCTTACAAAAGCCTGCTGGTTTCTAAGGGACTCCTTGAATTCGAAAATAAAAATTCCAGGCCTGGAAAGTCCTTGAAAATCATTGGAGGTCCTTGAAAATCCTTGAAAATCCTTGAATTGCCTACATGTATCTGACACCAGCAAATTACTACAATTTGTTTAAAACTTTGATTGAAAATCGACAAATGTTCAAACTGAAAACACATGAGCTCGACCCCTAGAGCAATTTCCTGTCTTAACAGGATTTGCGATTGGAAGGCTAAGTATCCCTTTTTTCCAAATGGCACGTGTTTGCTTGTGAAGACACTGATGGTCAACGATTAAACTTGCAATGCTAGATACTAGATGCAGAATAACTGGCACTGTTTGATAAAAATTTTACAAGCAGCAAATAGGGAAACCTTGAAGTTTGAATTGCCGCACAGGGTCCTTGAATTTGTTTGAAAAGGTCCTTGAAAGTCCTTGAAAAGTCCTTGAATTTCATGTTCAGTTAGGAGTGGGAACACTGTATTATCAACTGAAAGAAGGGTGTAAAATTCTTTTAAAACCGTTGTTTTATGTTGTTGCAGCTGGGATGGATTATTTTACGGAGATGTTCATGTTCATGTGCTTCAGCTCATGTCCAGGTGGACTCAATAGAAGACCCTCACTTATGATATTTACCCTGGAGAACAGGTGTGTGTCCATATTTACACTGCACAACAAGTGGGTGTCCATATTTAAAATGGAGAACAGGTGGATGTCCATATTTACAATGGAGAAAAGTTGGGTGTCCATATTTACATTGTAGAACAGGTGGGTGTCTATGTGTACAGTGGAGAACAGGTGGGTGTCCATATTTACATTGTAGAACAGGTAGGTGTCCATATTTGCAATGGAGAACAGGTACATGTAAATATTTACACTGTAGAACAGGTAGGTGTCCATATTTAAAATGGAGGACAGGTGGGTGTCCATATTTACAATGGAGAAAAGTTGGGTGTCTATATTTACATTGTAGAAAAGTTGGGTGTCTATATTTACATTGTAGAACAGGTGGGTGTCCATATTTACATTGTAGAACAGGTAGGTGTCCATATTTGCAATGGAGAACAGGTACATGTAAATATTTACACTGTAGAACAGGTAGGTGTCCATATTTAAAATGGAGGACAGGTGGGTGTCCATATTTACAATGGAGAAAAGTTGGGTGTCTATATTTACAATGGAGAACAGGTACATGTACATGTAGGTGACCATATTTACATTGTAGAACAGATGGGTCTCCTTTTGCAGTGTAGAACAGGTAGGTGTCAATATTTTAAAATGGAGAACAGGTGGGTGTCTATATTTACATTGTAGAACAGGTGGGTGTCCATATGTACACTGTAATTTTAACAGGTAGGTGTCCATATTTATGGTGAAGAATGGATGGGTGTACATATTTTCACTTTAAGAGTCAACAATATGTACATGTAAATACTCAAAAAAAATATTAGTAAAACAATTAGTGCTCGTCAGAATCCCATCCTTGACCTTGTTCTTAGCTTAATCTTAATTTTTGGCAAATTGAGCCTCAATGTTCTTATCAAGTTTGTTCTTATTAAAAAACATGTTTGTAGTTTTGTGTGTTTGCTGTGCCTGAAGCTTGACTCTTCTCAAATTAAATCATTTTTTTATTGAAAACAAATATCTGTTGGCTTGTTGTTCATGTGTTCCATGGCAATTTGCAACTCGTAACTCGCAGGCTCACAACTCTTGGATTAGCCATATCATCCCCAGCTGTTGAAACCTGTCTGGTAGCATTTTTAATCATAAAAAGAAAGTTGTACATGTTGGGTTGGCAGTTTGGTAATAAAAAGTTACTAAATGTAGGATCGGCTAGGTGACCCGAACCACAAGTTAGTATAATTTTGTTTGGAGCAACCATGAAACTGCTCCATTAATACAGAAGAAAAATGGTAAAAGTGAAACCTTTGTGTTATTGTGACAGTTGTCAATTCCTCTGCATTTCAGCTCTGGACAGGTTTTAGGAAGGAAAGTAGTAAATGTTAGAATCTGCGCTTGTCCTGGGCGAGATCGAGTAAATGAAGAGAATGCTGAAACAAAGAAGAGAAATCTAAGCAATGGAGATGAGGATCCAGGAACTCCACCTGTAAACGAGTTGGATCCAGCAACGGAGGATGCACAGCCTGTTTCCCCCAAGAGCCCTGCTGAGGAAACGTCCACTTCAAGAGATGCTGAGGTTTTACCACATGTACCAAGGCTTACCAAAAAACGATGTGAGTATAGTGTATAATTATGGTATGTCAAGTTGAAACAATGCTTTCCTTGGCATGTTTTAAACTTGCTTGATGCAGGCCACAACACTGGGATTACAGTGTACCTACTGTTTTTGAGAAGCACTTGGGATTTTTTACATGTAAGTCCTGTGACAAAACATTAAGAGACTAGAACAGTGGTTTAACGTCCCAATTTGTGGAAGCTCTGAAAGAATCCAGTTGTTTCTTACTCAGAAGTAACCATGAGTTGTTACTTTGGCTATTATTGCTTTACAGTAAAGTCCAATCATTTACAGTATGTTGCCTGTGTAACGAGGCTGTCCTATGAATAGTAAACTACAGTAAGTTTCATTTATGTTAAATCTTGTTTTGTAGCTAATCCCATGGTTACTACTGGATTTGAAGTGAGTGGTTTATCTTTTGGCAATCCTTTCAAGAAGATCAAGAAGGAAGAAGATAATGAGATTTTTGTGATACAGGTGAGTTTGATTGATTTAAGATGGCCCAACTGTCGTGTACTAGTTTTTATAGAATCAAATAGTTAATATTTTTTTGTGTGTGTTTCATAACTAGAAACCTGTGCATGTTTTTATATGATAATGAGAATGAATACTGTTTGTTGATTCTAGAAAAACAATCAAATTAAGTTTAAGAACATTTCAATCTATAACCTTTAAAAGTGGAACTGAGAACTAATGTAGTTACAAAGATATATGTACATGTGCTGTGAGAGAATCTATGCATTAATTTTCACACTTCATTTTGGTATTCAGGCAATTCTAGTATAAAGAGCCAGCAGTTAGACTAGATTTTTAAAGGGAATCTTTCATGGCTGAATCACTGGATTTGATTTTTTTGCAAAAGTTACATTTTTACGGTATTTATCCAAAAATATTTGTAGAAAGCATCTCAGTACACTAAAAAGGCAGTGATCAGAAACTTCTGTCAAGGTTTTATGCATTTTAAAGCAACTTACTGTATCCATTTGTGTTCCGGCCCGGAACATAGAAGTTGATAACTATAACACAACTTAATTGCCTCCTAAAACAGCCTATCCATTGCATTTACTTCTTGAAAAACTTAGATCGGTATCTGAACAGTGTCTGTTGATTGATATTTTAGCTTGAAACAGGTTTTTGTCAATAAATCTCTGAACATGTGCGAAGCCATGCCAGAGCCTTTTTAAAACCTGGTTTTCCACATTGGTGAGTATGCTGGATGTGTGGTTTGATCAGTGAAGGTACATATACAGTACCGCCCTCAATAAACTTTACCTACTTGATCGAGTGCGAGTCGAGTGACTCGAAATTAATGAGTTCACGCGTCGCTGGCACTCGCATATACACGAAGTTAATTTTTGCATGTTGATTAGCTACTCAAGCTGCATCACTCGCGAGTCACTTGAAAAGTACAAACAAAACAATGGACCAGAAGATCATAGAAAGACTAAATTTGTTTACATGTAGATGGTTAATCAAGTGCGATTCCAGCAAGTTGTTCGTATGGACATAACGAAAAAACAGTTGCGAAGACCAATCTTACAGTAAATGGAAGTGACGTGAGAACCGTACTCAAAAGAAGTTTGTTGTAGTTTTCGAGACTGTGGCGACGGCGGCAAGTCGGCGAGTCTCTCATTCAAAAATAAATTATTTCCTTCCAAACGCTCAGATATAAAATCCATTAAAGACATAGTGGTTGTAACACAATGTTCTTTCGAAATATCGAAATAACGGATTCAAAATATGATTTAAGTGGAAATAAGAACCTTTTTATTTTCTTGACTTTCAACTTTCTGTCTGGAGATTGGAAATCTACAGTGAAATTCTTCTGATTATGGTTCATGTCACTACCGTTGACTGGAAAGAGATCTACAAACTCCGTACCTTTATTGTGGAAAATTAAGTTGAAGTGCAAGCAGTCCCTGTTTTTCTTCTTCAATCTGTTGAGCCGCAGAAAAGAAGTAGCAAAAGCAGGCACACAGAAACTGGGGTGAGAGAAACAGAGTCCTGGTGTTTTTGTACTGGCAGGTCTGCAATCAATATCTTGCACAATGTATTTCCGTCTCTAAAAACTGAAGAGGAAAAATAGGGACTATCATTGGTATGATTACTGTTTTTTTGTTGTAAGGTTTTTGAGTGTTGGCCTTTTGTCAGAGCAATTTGTTTGGGTCATTTATCACCAAGAAAAGAAAGTTGTGAAAATTAGGTCATGGAAAACTGCCAAAAGGGTAAAAGTTATGGAATTTCAGAATGTCAAGATATGATAAAGCCTGATGAAAGCACACACAGCAAGGAGTTCTTTCTACTCTTGTTCATTTCCTTCCAGGTGAAGGGTCGTGAGAAGTACGAGATGCTGCTTAAGATCAAGGAAAGTTTAGATCTTATGGACATGGTACCTCAGGCTCAACTTGATGCATATAGACGAAGGTCTGAACGTCATATGTACTGTATTTTCAATTGACTTTATTCGCCACCACTAACTATTTAACATCAGCCAAACAACTAGGGAAAAAATGTCACAAGGAAGCCCAACAGAAACCATGGGGCTTGAATGTATAAATTGGGCTTCCTCTACATAACAATGGATTATTTTATATATTGATTAATTGAACTGCCATGGCAGAAAACTACAAACACAGATCATACACTTTCAGAAAGAAAAAAGAAAAAGAAAAAGTTGAGAGAGAAGGTAAAGTTTCAGTTTATGCTTAAAAGAAGTGATATTGGGTGAATTTCTGATTTCGTGGCAGAGTGAGTTAAAGAACTTTGGCCCTTTATAATGAAAGGAGAAAAGCCTTGTATTATTTCTACATTTGGAAAGGTACATGTAGAAAGAATTTGTATTTCTTGTGTTATGGTCATGAATCTGGCTTCTTACTCCTATTTTAATCAGATATAATTATGGCTACTTTAGAGAAGTTGCAATTTGCATAGGGTGATATACAGTACATGGTGGGAAGTACTGCAGAGGTTTTTTGGGGGGACATACAGGTTGTGTACATGTCGTTTTCTTTTATAGGTCAAACAAAGTTATTTGTCTAGTGGTTCTGGTCACCTGACCAACCTTAACTTTTTATCGCCAAATTGCCTCACTTTTTCTTCCTTTGAGTCAAAAGGTTTTCAAATACTTAACACCAGACAGGCTTCAACAGTTATTAAACTGTAACTTTTTCTGAATGAGTAGAATACACTCTACATATAGATCAAATTACTTCCACTTGTCTTCCAGGCTGTGGTAGGAAAGTTTTGTTCCTTTTTTACAAAAAAAAATTGGTCATGATCACAATAAATTGTTTTAATATATAAAATACTAATGGTACCCACCAACTGGCCCTGATTTTTCAAAGATATGTGACCAGAGCCACAGATATTATTTTATTTGGCTTCATTAAATTCAAATGCAGACTTGAATAATTTCTCCGTGATAATTTTAGCCTCAAGACTGCGATGATCAACTTTATGTTCAACAGTCTTTATTTTTAAAATAAAAGAAAACATGGAAAGGCAAGATGAAGTATGGGAGGAAATTTGTGGAAAGTCAGTTCTGTGCTAAGGCTAACCTAATGTTACACTGCCAAGTAGTTTTTGCTAATTAAGGCAGGGCATCATCCTTTTAATAGCAGATATATAAATAAATAATAAACAAATAAAAACATACACAAAAATATGTAAGACAAAAGTTAAAAGAGAAAAAAACGAAAATATTAATAAATAGCAAACAACATCCTACTTCATCAGTACTCAAGACATAAATTTCTAAAACCACATCATGGAAAGTCAGCAAATTTAGGAATAAAATATGTGTACCAACCCTAAACTTAAACTTAACGTTAGCCCAGTTTGTCAAGGTACAGTGTATAAAGAAGTTCGCATTAGAACTACCGGTATATTAATTTCTAGTGTGCAGTTATCTGGTGATGTTAATTTAGTACCTGGGGTATTGCAAAGTGCTCAAAATTAACCTTGGGTCCGCCCTGGTAAACTGATAGAGACCTTTAATTTAAATAACAGTGTTTCACATTGGCTGAAGCTCAATGAAGACGTTCTTCACTCTTCAGCTGCCCCCCCTGTGGGCCTCTCTCCAGAACACCTCAGACCAGCAGCCAAGCCGCACAAAACTCGCAGAGCTCTGACTCGCAAAAGTCGACAGATTCACAGGTGAGCAAACCATATTCAGGGTTCCCGTGGAGTCTTAAAAAGTCTTATTTTTGATTTTGTATTTTTAAGGCCTTTAAAGTGTCTTTAATTTGCCAAAATTTATCCTTGAGGTCTTTATGCCAAAACTATTGCTGCATGATAGAACAGAAGTAATAGCAAGTTGGCCTGTATTGTAACTTTTGAATAAAAGATTGAAGAATAATTAGGTCTTAAATTTTCCAAATTCGGGTCTTAAAAAGGTCTTAAATTTTGTGAGTTGTTAGCTGCAGGAACCCTGATAATACATGTAGGTTGAGTTTAATCCTTTCGCAGTCAGTTTGTCAACATTTATCTTCTTACATCATCCACTAAAAAATAGGTTGTTTCATCATGGGATTAAAGGTATTGATCACACACAGCAAACTATCTAAGATGATGAGTAAAATTTTCCCGAACTGTTTAATAGGAAAGTACGGATAATGTTTAGGAGAATTTTACAACACTTATGTCGTTGTTTGGGACTGAAAGGATTAATACTATCTCGGCAAAATGTTTCCTGACAATGACCTCTGTTTCCACTAATTTATGTATAATTAACCCTATTTTAGTGTTTCTGAGATTGGAGACACTTAAACTATAAACGCTGTTGCAGTGAAACTTGGAAATTATGTAGTTCTCTTAAAAGTAATTAGTTTGACATAGTTAGATTTTTCTCATGACGTTTAGTGAAGTCATATTTGCGGTAACTAGGTTGGCCATCTGTATAAAAACCAACTTTAAAAAAAATTCTACATGTACCTGTTACGTTGTTTCAATTTTTTTTCATTTGGACACCACATTAGAAGAACCGTGCAGGCGCAACCAAAATGTAATTGAAACCAAAAATATTTGAAATTAATATTTACTAACGGAGGGATGGATGTTGATGGTTGCCTTGTGCATTCAATTTTTTGCAGATATTTGAATGAAGGTGGACTAAAACAACTGACACCAACAAAAAAAACTAATCATGACGTCATTTATCTACTGATTTTTGTCTGGGCATTATTGCAAAATTTCATGACGCCATAAATCACCTTAATCGATCTGATTAAATTCGACTTTGCACAGAAGTAATTAGCATCACCAGATTCACATTTCCGGCTTAAAAACCAATTTAAACATCACGAAACGACAAATCTGCCACTGGAAATGAAGTTACCATGGCAATACCTCCTCCGTAAACAAAAATTAACCATTTTACTGTCTTTCCCGATAGACACGGGGAAAATTTCCAGAATTTGGAGTGTTTATCCTAAATTTTCTAAAGTTACTAACTTTTGGCGTGTAGGGGTGTGCTGTATGGCTGACAGAAAATGTGCACTACCTTTGTCGGGTTCCTTTCTGCGATGGTCTAGTCCATGTGTTTATAAATATCTTGCAGTTGTTGCAATTGATTGCGTTTAAACAGTTTTTCAAGCGTTTATTTCTGTTTTCCTACGGAGACTCTCCTGTAATTTTCAGTATAACTTAAAATGTGATTACAAGATAAAACAAATGTTTGAAAAGTTTGTGAAAGTCGACATCTTAAAATAAGCAACCGCCACCCGCCTCCTCGAATAAACGTCCTCCCTCCGAAGCTGAGTTTTAAATAAGCGCTCGGGCGCTCATTAAGGAAATGTGATGTATATATATTAGTCATGTGTTTAACGATTTGACAAAGTTCACATTCATGTCGGAGAAAATGTTAAATTAAGATTGCTTATAACAAACAATCAAACAAACAGTTGGTTACCGAGTCTGTTTTATTAATTTTAGGAGGGTTCTGAAGGAACACCACCATCGTCGCAATTTCGTCTGTCCCAGCTCTCCAGTGGGTCATCCGGCTCTGCCCACTCCATATCTCTGTCACAAGGTTCCCAAGGGGGAGGAGGAGGGGAACTGAGTGCCATCAGGTTTACCCTGAAAAGAACTGTTTCCTTGGAGAAAACTCATTTTAGGAGGGAGGATACCTTTGTCTAAATTGTGCAGAATTTTCCTGCTCTGTGCTTGTGGTTGAGTCATGCTTCCTACCACATCCTGTACCTGGAAAGTGACATAGGAAGTGAAAAACTCCTGCTACTCGTTGAGTAGTCAACGGTGAGCAGATTGTTGATGTTTTCTGACTTGGGAATATGTGGTACACTTCAGAGGCAGTTGAATCTTGAGGTGCGTGTCTTCAGTCAAGCACTTGGTCTTCTGTTGGTCATCACACCATTGCTACGACTTACTGAAATGCTAAACCTAAATATTTGAATCGTCCGTGCCTTTTATCCTTTTCTACAGTTCAGAAAACATCTTCCTATCGTAAAGATCCCTTACGAACAGACGTATAGCAGGGTTCGTACGGGTTATGGAAAACCTGGAAAGCCATGGAATTTTTTTAATTTGTTTTCCAGGCCTGGAAAGTAATGGAATTTTATTTTCGGTCGTGGAATTTTTACCTTCGGTCATGGAAAATGAATAGAGCTGAGTTTTCTGGTTTAAAAGTTTGATAGAAAAACTACTGAGTAATGTATATTTCAAATAAGTGCGAAATCAATCACTTTTACCTCGAGCATCAACTGTGCTTGAAAAATGGAAAACCGAAATATTTTCATTATCGTAAATCCCGTTGTATAAGCGGACTCGTACTGTAAGCTGACCCTAATTTTTGTCGCGAAAACTTTTTTTTTCATGTTACCCATATATAAGCCTTTGTGAAAATGAAGTCGAGGAAAACACAAAAATGTCATGGAAAGTCATGGAATTTGAAAAGTCCCAGAGAGTACGTTATTTTGTTATAACTCTTTGTTTCGAACTTAGTAGTTTGTTCCAGAATTTTTCTTTTTTTTTTTACTACAGTTATATTTTTTAAATCAAAAATCTCAATCGTAAAAGATATACCAAGCACAAATTTGGTAAGAACGTATCACGAACAAGCGCAGTGGTTAAAATAGTTTTTTCATAAGAAAATATTTATTATAAAGAAATCCTTGGAAAACGACGATTTTTGACGATTTTTAAAAGATTTTTGAAAATAATTAGAAGTCATCGGGATGTGTCAACAGGTGTTTAAAAAGATTCTGGCTATTTTTGCAAATTTGAAGAAAATCCTTAGAAATCCTTAGAAATCCACTCACTAGGGAAGATTAACTAAAGCCAGCCGCACACCTTTGCCATTTTCACGATACAATCAAAATTGCCTGTTTTTCGTTCTCGTCGCCTGTAATCCCACACACAAGCAACAACGAGCGATTTCGATCACCCTAGGTCAAAATGGCGGTTGTACACTTTTTGTTGCATCGTCGAAGGAGGCGAAGATCCACGCGTAAATGCTGTTTGGTCCAAGTAATGTATTACGAGAAGAGAGGAACAAGGAGTTGTCCAGCACCTCCAAAAAGAACTAGATCTGGAAGACAGAGAGACTTTTAGGCGGTATCTCAGAAAAACGGACAAGTATTCAGGTAAAGTTGTATCAAACAGGCATGGCGTAGTTCCCATTGCGAAACCAATTCTTGTTTTTTCTCTGCTGGCCATGGCTTTATTGCCGCCATATTGATTCCAAACACATCGACACGTGATCGCGAAGTCGTCTCTCATTGTTAGTTTCAAGAATTTCAGTCGTATGTTGTCGCATGTTCACCACACACCTTTGCGAGAAGAAACAATTACGTGCAAATACATGCAAAAAAACTCAAACAGGTTTGATCAATGCGATTTTTGTTTCATGCGTCAAAAGTGACATCGCATGCCACCGTACACGTTGAAGTCAAGGCGTGATTAGTAACAATTGTGATTGTATGCGTTGAAAATCGCATGTTGTCGCAAAGATGTGCGGCAGACTTAAGAACCCGGATGCAGCATAGTGTGAATTTAACGAGTGGTGTATTTTGCAATAAAAAACAAACGTCATAAGCAAGACTGTGACACTTAGTTCAAACTGTTGACAAAATAACTAAGAAATGAAATAAATTTCACTACTGAATACGTTACGGTACACTTTGCGCGGTGTTTTCAGACTTCCATCAGTTGATGGTATATCTCTGTTGTCACACATAGGAACCCCATAAACCTATATATCACTGGAAAGCTTAGAAAATTCTCTAAATCATCAGCTGTATTATATTTCAAAATTTGAGAATAATTTGAAAATATGACAAAAAAAGAACACCATTGTTCAGTCCTTTACGTTCCCTTTCTCGAGTTTCAACTACCGGTTGGCAAATTTTCAGCCAATTACTTTGAATTGTGGTATTTTGAGAGATTAATAATCAAAGTCCAAAAACACGCCAGGTATTTTTGAAACTTTAAAAACTTTTTAAGTTGTGGCAAGAAAATGCCACTTGTCTCAATTGTAATACTGTTACTATATACAAAGCAAAATTTCAAAAATCCCCTGCACATTTTTGGAGTTTGCTTATTAATCTTTCAAAATACCAAATTTCAAAGTTATTGGATGAAAATTGGTTGAGTTAGGACTCGAGAAAAGGAGGATAAGAGCCTGTAAAAACAGCGGTAGCATTCGTCAACTTTTACAAGTTCGAAAACATGAACCAGCTCATGATTTAGAGAATTTTTTCAGCTTTCCAGTGATATATTGGTTTAGGGGTTCCGATATTTAACAACGGAGATATAGGCGGAATTCAGCTGACGTAATGTTTACAAACAAACCTTTTCAAATTCAAACACCATGAAAGCGAACAAAGAAATCCTTGTCTCATACAGCTAATCAAGAGCTGGTAGACTTGTTAACAATAACTGAAATCCTATTATATATCATTCGCTGAAAACACCACTCAAAGTGTACCGTTACCTTAAAAGGGCTCTTTCACGGCTTTGCGCATGCTCAGGAATTTATTGACAAAAAGGCTGTTTCAAGCTAAAATATCTCTTAACAGGCTCTGTTCAGATACCAATTTAAGTTTATCAAGAGGTCATTGCTACGGATGGTCTGTTTTAGGTGGCGATTAAATCGGATTATAGTTGTTAAATCTTGTGTTCCAGGCCGAAACACAATCTAATAAATTGCTTTAAAATGCATAAAACCTTGGTAGAAGTGATTAATCACTGTCTTGCTGGTGAATTTAGTTTTTTTTTTCTTTTGAAATTATTTGGATAACTAACGTAAAAATTTGATTTCTGAAAAAGAGGAAATCCGTTGACTCGGCCATGAAAGAGCACCTTTAACTGGTTAGTGTTACTTTTAGAGTTTTAGTTTTTCCTTTTCCGATCAAACTTGTTAAACAATTGCTATTTGAAGTTTATATCGCAAGTCAAAAGTCTCTTTTGAGACAGAGATATATTGAGGGTTGGTAGTTTCATATTCAAGAACATACTGGCTTAATCTTGACCTTGAGAGGGAAACCTAATT
>JANRMR010145572.1:0-12601 GCA_025434825.1 Bergia sp. 'catenularis' | reverse complement strand
GTGTTACACCTCTGTTACAGCGCTTGGTGATTACTCACAATATCATTATTCCCAAGGTGCAGTTGAAACTATTCATCAAGTGTCTGTGTAATCACCATGCCACACCTTTGCTACAGTGCTTGGTGATCAATTATTCACAATATCACCATTACTTCAATGCAGTTGAAGCTATTCATTGCCTACCTTCAGATAGTGGTGTTTATTACTTGCTTCACAAAAACATTCTGACCTGTTCTTGAATGCATAAAACAAGCCTTCTACAATCAGTCTTTGTTTTCTCTGCAGATTCCTGATAATCAGAATATGTCTTGCATAGGAATAGTTGAAGCCATCTTGCAAAACATTTCACTGTCAGAGCTTCTGCTTTTTGTATTGTATCATGGCAAATGAAAGGGATCTGAATGTTCAGCCATCTCGCAAAACACTTCACTGTCGAAACTCATACTTTCTGCTTTGTATTATGGCAAGTAGAAGGGATCTGTACATTCAGCCAACTTGTAAAACATTTCAGTGCTGGAGCTCATGCTTTCCATTTTGCATCATGGCAAGTGAAAAGGGACCTGTTTGCTCAGTATGTTCCACTGATTTTTTTAACAATGCTTGAGTGCACTTGAAAATTGAAAGATAAGAGTTTTTTTTATGCATGCACACTGGTAAGTTACACAGTGCATCTGCAAGTAATGTCAAGCTGCAAGGAGCTGTAGCACAGATACAGTAAGGATTGCTGAGCACAGAAAAAGTTTTATGCTACTATTCATGCAGTTGAACTACATTATCACATTGTTTATGCCACTTTCATTTTATGTGTTTTTATATTTTGTTTCTTGTTATGTCATGTTATGTTATGTTATGTTACGTTATGTTATGCCTATGAACACATTATGTCAAGCTTTTTTCTTATATTTGGGAAGCTAGTTAAAAGGATCTTTAAAGTATAGTTACAGCAATTCTTCATCAACTTTTAGTGTTGAAGGCCAAAGTTCAAAGACAGAGAGGAAGAAAGGAGAGAGGTGCAGCACTGATTAATTACAGATGAGCAAGTTGAAACTTACTGCTTTTATCAATATTTTACAAAAAAATCATGTTATCTGTCATTCTGGCTCCAACCAAATCTTTCATTTAACAATTAACAACACTCTTTGCTAATCATAATATTTAGCAATGCGGCACTTCCTTGGTGACCGCCATGTCATTTTTCACTTTATTTGCTAGCTAGTGTTTAATACTGAATTTATTGAATATTTCACTTTTGTGGAGACCATTAAACAAGCCTGTCTTTGACATAACTGTGATTGCATTGGCAATCATATTAATTTCACAATTATTTTCATAATTTTTTGCTGCATTTGCACAATTGTACATTCAAGTGGTATGATGTAACAACAATGGTCATATTTTAAATATAATATACATTAATTGAAAGCTTTTTAAAACATGTTACAGTCAATGTTATTTGTATCATATATTAAGTATTTACTCTAATAAGACAGGAGATTAAAAAATTTACAAAGGCTATTAGAAACTTTCAACATCGGTTATTTAAGCAATCTCCTTAGTTTGCTCTCTTAGGTTGATTAACATTATCCACTTTCCAAGAGAAGGACACTTACCGTTACTTCATTTTTACTGGCAAATATATCAAGTACCATGAACAATAAATACAATTACATATTAAATGGTTTATCTGACTGTGTAATTTTATAGTTTTTTGTTCAATAGTTCAAAAAATTCATATTTTTTCTATTTGCTAAAACAAGTTTTATAATTTACACTTTTTGAAGACCCCACTGGGGCATTCCTTGATAAATATTTGGTTATCTATTACATTTTATTATTTTTATTATTATTATTATCATTATTATATAATTTTATATTAAAATTTCAATATCACCATAATCAAATTTACAAGGCTTTTAAGGTGTTAGCTCAAGAAACAGAGGTGACGGAGCAGGGGGGGATGTAGCTGCCCCCCAAACAAAAATTGGGGGGGGGGGGCTGCCCCTGCCCCCAAAGTTTTGGTGCCAAAAATATTGCTGGTGTAGCATAAAATTGGTTTGGCAAAATACTCAGTCTTGTGATCTTTTCACAAATAGTTTCATCAGGATTGTACTTGGCAAAATGTTGTAGGGCTTGCTTTTTGAATATCAAGAAGCCAATCAACTGCTAGATTTTCCCACTAAAATAGACAGAAGCGGTTTCCAATTGACAAGACGGTGTACCTAGGAAATAAACAAGGTCTTTGTGTGGGAACCCAATGGAATGTAAGCTCAAAGATTTTAGACTATGCCAGGAAAAAAAATGATAGTACTAGGTGTAAGAGAACAAGTATGTTGCCTATTTGGACGTTTCTGTGATAGGTCTAAAAATAGTTTGAATATTACATTGTGAATGCGCAAAGAGGTTTGTGTGTGCCAACAAACTGCACAAAGTACATTAATTTTTTAAAAATTTGAGTAGGGGTATGCGCTTGGTTTGGTGTACGATGAGCCCCAGCCCCCATTTTTCATAACACTCCGCCACCACCTCTGAGAAATATGACGTTTTTATGTCAAGCAATTTGAATGACCTGCTGGACTGGAATCTCAACCTTTTACAATCACAAAAGTTACCTGCTTTGAACTCTTCAACAAATTCCCTGAGCGAGTCCTCACTGAACTCATCATCTGGCTCCATCTTGTATTTCCTGTGCTTGTCATCAAAGCATCCAACATTAATCTCCTCACCAGAGTCATCAAGGCCGAGCTCTTTCAAGGTTTCCATATACTCGTCCTCATCAGCAATGGCAAATGTGATGTCCTTAAAATCTTTTGCAACTTTTAATATTTTCTGGTGCCAAAACTCAGTAGCTGAAGAGCAAGATAAAAGAAAGCATTAACTTGAGGGTTAGCAGACTTGAACCAAGCCCTCAAAGTTACATTTCAAAAAAACCATACAATCACATATATTAAGTTCTTAGATGGCTTGGTTATTTTGTGCAAACAACCTATTTCATACAGTTGCAAAATTGAAGTCTAATCAGTGATTCAGGGGTTAGGAAGAACAGGAAGGCCCATGGGCCATTTTCAAATTATATGGGCCTGACCATTACCAAAAATAATGAGCCAGTCATAATTTATTAAATTCATAACAGATGTTCATTCAAAATTTATTGCGCATACATAGAAGCAAAGTGACGTATTTTGCTTTGTACGGTTAAGTTTGCAATCTTGCTTGAAGTACATGTAATCTTTATTAAATGCTAAAAGGTATCATAATGATAATTTCTTAAATATACAAGGGGGACTTTGGGCTGTTTCAATGCATGTCTTCAGAGTGGTTTTGCCGTAGATGCTCTCCCAGTTTCAGCAGGAGTTGCTTCTTCCTTTTATGCCAGATTGCCAAAGTCTTCTCAAAATCATGTCCCTGCAGCCCTTTCCCATGAATTATAATCTGGATCAACTTGTCACCGATTTCTGGATCCAGCCTACTTCCGAGTTTGGTCAGGATTACTTTTTTGTAAACAGAAAGTTCAAGCGCTATGCCAATGTTTACAGTCTCGCTTTCATAAGCCTGGAACTAAGAGTGCTTGATCGAACAGTAAAACATGCTTGATCAGTCGTTCAGTGGAGTTTTTTTTTTGAAGAACACAAAGACTTAAATGGTAGAAAAAATTTATTAAGATTTAGTGGGACAAAGGTGCATTGTAGGCCTGGTAAGTGGTTTTATAATGCGCCATATTTTGAATTTATGCACCATTTGCACATGGCGCACGTCCCTCCTAACCCCTGGTGATTTCCAGATCTGGTTTATGCCCAAAACCAACCAGGTATAACTTGAAAGTTCCAAAGGTTTGAGGGAAGCCAGTGCTGCAGGTCACACTGTGCACTTGTCTTAGTTTGATCATACTGACCACAAAATTACAATTAGGTGGGTCTTATGACCAAGTGCTATGGACAGGAGCAGAACTAATACTGTTTCTGGAATAAAAACTTCCCAGGATACTGTGTTATAAAATAGCTTAAATTGTAGCACACCAATTTAACTAATCCCTTGGAAATACACAATTTAAACATGAACTACAGCTGTATAGGAAATGTGTTATTCATACACTCATCAAAATTTGTTTCAAGGAAACAGGTTTACAGACCCGTCCTAACTTTTCTGATTTTGGAAAAAATCATTTGTTTGGTTTTTTTTCTTCATTTTCCCTCTTTGATCTCATTTTTTGAAGAATCCAATTTTAAATGTTTCATTTGAGATAAATATAGATTGTATCTTTTAGTTATTAACCCCATTCCTGCATCAATATTTTCTTTGTCCATGCTAGATTTTCTCACACAATTTTCTTCACGAAACAAAAAATATATAAATCACTTCAACTTCATAACATACTTCTTTAATGTACTAATTAAAATGTGTACTATACATCTTTTAATTGGCTACTACATTAGGTATATTATGCCCTTCGATTAGTTCAGTGTGAAATTGAAGCTGCAAAGATTGCACATGCATGAAAATGACACTGAAGGTATTGAAAACTTTGGCGATGGATGTCAAGGAATTAGCTGGATCCAGCATTTTACACTTAGAATGCATGAAAGAGAGTGAGGTAAACTTCAGAAGATACGTAAGAACATCCTTCCATGAGACCCTAGGAGATATAGTTAATGAATTTTTTCTGGAAGGGGGGTCTGTGGCTTCGCTCATCTCGACCAAAGATCATTCTCAGTTACAGATTGAAATGACAAAGCAATGTTTAGATCAATTTGATATCAAAAGAATCAAGCGTGATGACAGCTTGGATTCATCCATGAGTACCTTGGGGTTTTCTGTGTTTGACATGCTCTTGAAGGAAGTGAAGAAATTGGCAAGAGTCCAGAGTGTTATATTGAGTGTTATATTGATGTTTTTTCAATTGTATATTAATTCATTTGCAAGGCACCTTGCTTTTGTGACTCTGTGCACATATGTTGACCTATGGAAACTGCCACAGGCAGTCCAGATCTAGAGTGTTGCTTTTTAAAACCAGATCATTGAAACATTTTTTCTGACAGTGTATTTCAAAGATTTTAATTGGTGTTTTGTGTTAAAATAGTATAATTAAATGTAAGAGCTACATTTTGAGATTGGCAATTAGTATCTCGATTTTTACTACCTTCTGTCCATTATTTTACAAAACCTAAAAAAAATTACTTCTAAATTACTGAATTTTATTTTTGATTTTATTCCCCCCTCTATTCGTTAAATGCTGTCAAAAAATCCATAAACCTAATAATTAAAAAACAGTGGCTTAACCTATCATATGTTCTATTATCCTGGGTCTTTGGGTTCTACATTTCAGCAACTGTATTTGCAATCTGTATGTATGTGTTTTTTTCTTCTTTCATAAGTTGCAAGCTCTATTAAAGTGTTATAGTAGCACAGCTCTTGATAACCATAGTGAAAGCCCAAAGTTTCTGTGGGAAAAAACTAGTGAACAAATTCTCTATTTTATAAGGGCTGGACTGTTATCAACTTTTTTTTTATTTGTATGATTTCTGGCGGCTGCATCTGTGCAAGTGGCACTTTACCTTTTCACCACTCCCCTATTCATGTACACATGCAATCAATGACATGTAACTACAATGAAATGAGTACTTACCCACACGATTATCAAAGCCAAAGTCTACACCATAGTAAGCCACACACAATGGTCGTTTTTTCTTGTAACGCTTGTCTTCATTGTATTTGAATATCTGCCCTACCAAAGGAACCAGATTGTCCTGGTAGAACTTCTGAATGTCTTCTGGTTTAGGATCTTTTCCCTGTTTTTTTTTAAGGGAACAAGAAATATGAAATATATTAAATATTACATGAAAGTTGGCTAGCAGGCTTATATCAGTTGGGTAATGAATGTTGAAAACTGAGACTCCCAAAGACTCCAGGGCACAGTTGTTTGAAAGTGGGTTAGTTCCTCACAAAATGATTTTGGCTGACACCTTGGGTTTACAAAACTGGATTTCTCATGACAGGTAATGTTTTAACAGTGCTTAAAAAGAACTGGTCCAGGAATAATTACATATTCCTGAATAAAAAGAAATTCAATTCAAAATTTTCCCTAACCCATGGTTAAATTTAATCCACTTGCACACAATCAGGTGCAGGTGTCAACAAATTGTTGAATCATCTCTCTCTCTCTATGTATCTAATCACATATAAGTATATGTTACAATTAGAACACAAGCTGGTATTTTCTACAAATACAATAGTCAACGAGGCGAGGCTGAGTTTACTATCACTGAAAGAAAACAATAAAAAACTTGAGTTCTAATTGTTTTAGAATAAATTGTTTATTTCAACCACTTTACACCAAATTATAAAATAATGTAAGACAAACTTTAAGAATGCATTGGAGAATGCATACTGTGTATCAAAAACATAAAACAACGAGAGAACCAATCAGATGGAGAGACAAAAGGACATGACGATAATATATACAATGACATTTTTTTCATATCGATCCACAGTAGTATTTGACATGTTATTTTCTACAAATTTTAGGAGACAGAGCTCTGTTTAGATAAGGATACAGTGAAAAAAAAGAAAAGTAAAACTAGCTGCAGAACATTTTAACTTATAAATTTATAAATTATTAATAAGAGATTTGTAATATCTAGCTTTTTTTAATTCACACAAAGTTCTAGATTGAAGCATTCAAATTAGATTACCTCAAACATAACATGCTTGGGCTCATATTTGGATTGGAACTTCTCTGGGTGGATCATAATGATTGAACTCTTCTTGATGTTAAATTGTTTCTTTGCTGCTGCATCAAATGTGTGCCCAAACTTGTAATCATCACGCACATCATTGTTCGCTGCATAGTATGTTTCCAACAGTTTGTCCTCATCATTTTCAAAGAAACCAAGAATTACAAGGTCGTCAGCATCCTTTAGGAAGTCTTTCACAGCTTTTTGTGAGTTGAGAATTTTGGAACTAGGGCCAACTTGGTTCCTCATGTAGCTTGTAATACCTGCAATCCAGCCAAGACATCGATATGTGTTCATGAAAACTATATGTAGGTAATTATAATCTTAGCTAATGGTTGAACAGAAAAACCAACAAAAGAAAAACACCACAAAATCAGATTTTGCAGAAAAATTGTTACATATATACAAAATGATTTGTATTCAGTACATATCATTGCATGCTGTTCTGCATTTCCATAGCAATCACAATTTGAATGAAAAGTCAAGTCAGAAAAAACTCAAGAGAGTTAAAAAGGGGGAAGTGGAGGAATCAGATCTTCCTTCCTCCATGCCAATCTGAAATTTTTTTCTTCAATTTTCAAAAATCTGAGTTTGGCAGGTTCGTAAAACAGGAAATTTAATTGGTCTAGCCTTACTCAGAATTACTCAGCAATTAAAGTACAACCACGTGATTGGACATTTATCACATGTTAAACATTAGCCAATCAGCACATGCTTTTAGATTTGCAAAAAGGAACCATCCCAGAACCTGATGCAAGATTAGTAACGATTGTTGTTGTTTCTTATTTAGCTGGAGAAACAAATTTGTAATATGAAATATTAAACAGACAAGTTCTGGTAATTTAACATTTACCAAATAAGTTGCTTTTTAGCTTATCTACAACCTTAGCTGATAAATGTATTTAAACATAATCAGTTTTGATAGTACTTAGAACTGTTTTAAAATTGACAACTGAAATTTAAAACGGTGGCCATTTTGTGTGCACATGGTTTTCTGGAATGGTGCCATATGATCATTTTAGTCAGGCATTCCTAGCACACAAGGACCGATCATCTGGAAAACATTAATATAAAATTGTGTAATTGAAGAGGTCGGTGCAAAAACAGCCTCAGTGATGAATTGGAGCCAAAAAATAAAAGTTGGAAATTATGGAATTTTTTTGCACCAAACATCTCTTCTACTCATAAAAAATGTCCCCCGATATCTTTCTCCACGAAAACATGCTTCAAAGCATATTTGCTGCAGTTTCATTTCTTTCCCACCCCACTCCCCATCATTTCTCTGAGGTGGTACAACTACTCTTCTCATCTTACCCCACTGGTTTCTTTCTCCTTTGTATTCTGATGCTTTTCCCTTGCGGAAAATTTTCAGTGTGGGATATCCAGAAACATCAAACTCTTTGGCCAACTCAGACTCCTGAGTAGCATCAACCTTGGCGAGGGGTATGGGCGGGTCATTGTCCTTCAGTTCCTTTGCAGCTTTCTCATACTCTGGTGCAAGACGTTTGCAGTGACCACACCTGGCACGAGTTAATTGACAAGTGTCAACTTATTTAGAAAATTACAACTTTTAGGAGATTGTAGAGCAGTTTTTAGGTCAATGGTATTTCTCATTTTCAATTTAGAAAGGCAGCAATACAAATGAAGTTTCTAATTTGAAAGCCAAGCAAAACAACTGACACACATGTTGACAAATATCCAGTTGTCCCACAATCTGACAATTTATTTGATGACACTCACCATGGTGCATAGAATTCCACAAGCAGGAGGTCAGCGCCGTTGACAGTGTCAGTAAAGTTTTCCTTTGTCAGAGTCAGCACAGCTTCTGGTGGGGGCTTCCAGTTGGGGTCGGCTTGCTCTACCATGTATTTCACAATACCTATACATTTAAAGGTGAACTTCAGTACGATACCACCGCTTAATGCTGACCAAACATTTTAGCAAGATATACAAAACATATTTCAACAGCTCCAAAGTTGATGAGAAGCACATCTTTACATACCAGTTCCTGTATTAGGTATCCAACAATATTAATTTTGTTCGCCAGCTGCTTCTCACCACTCTTTTTTGACCCACCCTTATGACACATCATATAACAAAAAGTGATTTCTTCTTACCCTTTTCTTCTCTTGGTCCATCATAATCATAAGCTGTTCCCTTTCGGAATATCTTCAGTGTCGGATAGCCACTGACGTCATATTTTGAGGCCAAATCGCCGTCTTGAGTGGCGTCAACTTTAGCCAATGCTACTGGTGGGTCATTCTTCTTCAAAACCGTGGCAGCCTTTGCATACTCTGGAGCCAATGCTTTACAGTGTCCACACCTGAAATGTTTCAAACACAGAAATTACTTATGATATAGCACTTACTCATGACCCACCCCCTGTACAAAATATGTAACCTTCCCATAAGTGGTGATGAGCAGGGAGGGGTAATGATAGTATTTGTCTGACTTGGATTTCTATTCCTAATCAGTTTTAAATTATTCTTTTTTTAATTTAAAAGTATTTGTTTTAGTTTAATCAAATTATAATCAAAATATCCTATTTTGAAAACAATGACGCATGTTTATGGATAAACTTCTCAACCGAAGAATATATACCCTTGCATGCAGTTTTTAAAACTTTACCTCTCTTTGACAAAGTTTTGTTGGAAGTCGCTTAAAATGGTTGTCCAGTCGTTACTCAAGAATTTTATTTAAGCGATTCAAATATTTTAGCACATAAATGGACCACAATCGCTTTGAAAAGAATTTTGAGGGTATTGGAACTTTTGTGTTCAAACAAATCACGCGCGTTTTGAATAAGAAATGTGACGCGCATTTGAAAGTCACAAATAGCTACAAATCAGAGCATGTCTTCTGTGAAAAGAAGCTAATTATATAAATCGTAAATCTGATGTGGAAATAACTTACCATGGCGCATAAAATTCGACCAGAACGATGTCTTTTTCATTTATGACCTTATCAAAATTATTATTGTTCAAAACAAGGACATCGTCCTCTTCTTTGACTTCATCTGAACCTTCAGAGCTCTCGCCTTCTGTTGTTGCCTCTTCAGTAGTTTCTTCCTCCTTTGCTTGGTCAACAGGTTCTTCTTCTTTTACTTCTTCCTCTGCATGTACGAAAACAGCTGAAAACAGGACTAAAACTAAGAGAAAACTTGCTAATTTCTTAAACCCTGCCATGGTACAGACCTGGTTGTGCGGTTTGTGCTTGGAGAGGATTCCCGGTGGATTTACAAAGTGTCCCTGCAGTGTAATTGACCAATCAAAGCAGACCACGTCGGACCAATCACGGCGCGCTACGCGTCCCAGCGAAGGTCAATATTGGTACGGGTCAGTGTGTTACTCTGGATGTATAAATATCAGTGCAGTGAATAAATAATTAACGAAATTTTTACTATGAAAATCGAAGGCCACCGCAGAATACCTGTAAAAGAAACACGTAAATTAATGAGAGAGGAGGGCAAACTTTTAACGTTCATGATATACTTTAGTAGCAGGATAGCAAAACTGAAGCTTGTTGTTCAGAGTACGATCAAACAAAGACAACTATAAACGGCATACATAAAAGCATCGCATAACGTTGGTGGCTATAAAAGACAAAAGAGCTTAACTGAAACATTTACACAGCTATCAGTCATCGAACAGAAGTCCTGGCCATTTAGAGTCTCACACAAAAAAGCATGATTTTTTTTAAAAAAAGAATTTAATTTAATCTGTTTATCTATATCTTGACCCATGTGGTGGGTAGTTTGTTTCTTAAACTACTTTATACTATTCGTATTTATTTTCAAAATCTTGGTAAAGAATTTTTCTTTCTGATTCGCAACTGAGGCAAAAGCCTATCGTCAAATAATTTCTTAAGTGTTTTTTTTTAATTTAAACAGATGCTTGTTTCGTTATTAACGAAAGACAATGGTAGCTTTTATGTTTTTTTTTCTTTAGCAAGAAATCAGAATTTGCCAAAATTTAAGCACAGTTGGCATAAAATCTCTTTAAAGCCGACTACAGTAATTTTGATATGTCCAAAAACGAAAAATTTAAGAACAAGGCTCCGTTTACATGGAGAGGTTGTCCGGGTAGAGGGGTCACCCAATATCCGCCCTGGGCGAGCCAACTTTTCCTACATTTCTTTACAAAACGCATCGAACCGTTTACATGAGAAACACAAATAAGAAGCTAGAAGTGTTTCTTGTGATCATCGCAATGGTTGGCTTGTGAAAATGGTTTGGTTTTCGTTCTGCCTGTTTGGTCGTTATGCCTTATTTGTTGATGACGTCAACACCAGCTTCCTCGATGAGCATATCAGCACTTTATGTGGAAAAA
This sequence comes from Bergia sp. 'catenularis', assembly GCA_025434825.1. Classification (NCBI taxonomy): domain Eukaryota; kingdom Metazoa; phylum Cnidaria; class Anthozoa; order Zoantharia; family Parazoanthidae; genus Bergia; species Bergia sp. 'catenularis'. The sequence goes on along the minus strand of JANRMR010145572.1, from coordinate 1,545 downwards.
TGCCAATAATGCTAAGATTTCGGCATATTTTGCATTTCATTCTCCTGAAAGTTGAGAACTCTGAGTTTATGATGTGTACGTATGACCACTCAGATCATTTTAATTCAAAACATGTTTTAATACGTTTTGATATTGCACAAAGTATTTATTATCATAATTATGTTCTGGATGATCGATGAGGTCGATCCTAAATGTCTACAAACACTGCTCTTGTAATGCAAATGAAAGCACGATGTGAACAGACTGCTTTGTTTCAAGAAGTAATAAATTTCTGGTAAATAAAATGATGGTACTGGTTGGGGGGAACAAGGGGTTTGAGTTGTTATTTCTAGAAGCAAAGAAAAATCATATCTTCCATTATTAAAATCACCGACAATATGTGCTTGTTTGCTTTTTATATACATCTATATTTTTAATCTACAACGGATGATTACTACTCATACACACTTTAAAAAAAATAAGTATACAACAATAACAACAGAAACGAATAAATATATAATTTTTTTTAAAAAACATAAAACCAAACAAAAAATCAAACAAACAAATAAATAAATAAGTAAATAAATAAATGAACGAACGAATGAATGAATGGATAGATGGGTGGATGGATGGATGGATGGATGGATGGATGGATGGATGGATGGGTGGGTGGGTGGATGGATGGATGGATGGATGGATGGATGGATGGATGGATGGATGGATGGATGGATGGATGGATTTAGGAGGGAGTTCCCGTCCAGAAGTACGTGAAATTAAGCCGGATTTGTAGCTGTTGCTTAATAGTAGTGTACACTTGATTGGATATATTTGATCTGGTGGTACTGCCGCGTATAATATAAGTCGTTTCGATTCAGCAGATACAGTTTCAAGTACTTTTAAATACTTGTAAATTTGCCCAAAAATGAAAGAGTGGCGTCAGGACCGACGTCCATAAGGACGTGACAAAAGGAAGGAGTACAGCGATGTTGTGATCAAGGCAAAACTGCTCCATTTCGTCTCATTGTTCCAAACCATACCCATAATTCCTTGAGAAGGTGAGGTGCTAGTCAATTAAAAAGTATTCGTGAACATGGGTAACTGCAGCACACAACCTATTTTCGTCCAAATCCGAGTTGTAATAAAGGCCACAATGAGATAATGATAATGATGATAATGATTATAATAAAAATATACCCATATGGAGTACTGAAGATATGCAGTTCTCCGTTTGATTTACATGTAATGGGGATGCTTGGAGACCAAATGAGGTGAATCTCAGTTCGGTGTTGTTCCCTCTATTAAATAATGAACTTCATTTCAACAATCATAGCTGTGTATTTAGATTTTGAGATCTCAAGCAAATTCCCACACAAAGTGTTACAAATAGGACATTTAGTGACTATGAGGGACGTGTAATGACTATGAAGGGTGTCTAATGACTATGAAGGACGTCTTGTGACTATCAAGGACATCTACTGACTATGAGGGGCGTGTAATGATTATGAAGGATGTCTAGTGATTATGAAGGACGTCTGATGGCTCACAAGGACATCTAGTGACTATGAA
>JANRMR010145461.1:0-10743 GCA_025434825.1 Bergia sp. 'catenularis' | reverse complement strand
TCGAAAGTAGAAGGGGGGGGGTCCGATTGACCCCCCCCCCCCTCCTCAAGTGTTCGTGTTACTTTTTTTGCTCAAGGCTTCTAGGGTTAAATATGCCTGCCATTATTTTTCCAAGGTCTTAAAGGTTGACACTTGTTTGCTTTTGCTTGAGTTTCATCTCGGCCAGTTTACTTTGGCCATACAGCAAACTTTAGCGACAACATATACTTCAAAACGTCTTAACAGGAAATCAAATCGTCAAGTACATGGCGTCGAGCGGATTCATGCGGCAAAGCCTTTTGAGTTCATTCATGACAAACTATACTGAGCCGAGGTGAGGAAATTTTGACAGTGGAATCAACGTTGAAACGTTTGACAAACAGTAAGAAGGATTCTAATGAGCTTTTTGCAGAAAAATTCGGAAAACTGTGAACTTTATGAGCAAAAATATCTGCTTTAAACTTTTCAATACTCTGAGTTCTTGATACAACAAACAAGTCAGAAAACCCGCGATTGTGAGCGTAATTCGTCACCCATGATATTAAAATGTAATCAAATGTTAACTCGTGAAATTAGGAAATAATTTCACTTGCATGTTGTCAAAATTTTAGTAATTTCCCTCGCCTAAAAGATTGGGAAATTATCAGAATTTTGACAACACGCGCGTGAAATTATTTCCTAGTTTCACTCGTCACCATTTGACTACACATACTAATTTAATAGTTTAAATGAAGGGAAGAGTATTGCGGAAATTGTGAAGATATCTGAAACTGAGTTTCTTGTTCCAGATTAGATGGCAGATCACTTATGACAAGTGAATTTCATAAATTTATGTCATGCTTGAACGAGACATCTGGCAGATTATGTAATATTGGTGCTTTATCAGAACTAATTATACAGTTTTAGAGTTGTTAAGGATTACGTTGGCTGCCAAATCGTTGGGTGATACTGAAGTGATCATAAAATAGGTATATTCTTTACTATTTATAGAATATGAAGGGGGTGGTTGTGACAGGGGCAAAGTAATGGAAACAGTAAGCAATTGTTCGCATAATTAGTTTCCCGGTTGTTAAAAGTCTTTGAGTGTTTGCTATTTCCTTATCATTCACGGAAAAAAGACTAATCACAGGAAAGCCGATTTTGGTGAGGATATTTTCTTTTTCATTTCTTAACCTGATCAAATTTATTTAAAATTGAATTATTTTACAATAAAGAAAAATAATTGTATTATGTAGGAATTTTAAACTTGCTAAAACTTTATGCACTGAGCGTTATCCCTTGGCTTGCTCTGACTGTAATCAGACTGGGTGTTTACATTTGTACGTGTACAGTTCCTTAGACTGGGTGGGTGGGAAAATGGACAGGCCCACACCATTATGTGTTCATTAGTCAATAAGTCAATACTTACCTAATCATAGTTAATTATATCAACTGTGGTGTGTGAAGAGATAATAAATCCACCAAATGTTAAAACGGACCGGCCCACACCATTATGTGTTATTTAGTCAATAAGTCAATACTTACCTAATCGTAGTTAATTATATCAACCGTGGTGTGTGAAGAGATAATAAATCCACCAAATGTTAAAACGGACCGGCCCACACCATTATGTGTTATTTAGTCAATAAGTCAATACTTACCTAATCGTAGTTAATTATATCAACCGTGGTGTGTGAAGAGATAATAAATCCACCAAATGTTAAAATTACGTTTTCTACCAGAAAGTACCATTGAAAACGATGGTAATGATTACTGGTTATGAACTCGCGTGAACCATAAAATAGGGAAGTAAAAATATCTAATGACGGATCGTCAGGCTGAAATAGTTTTTTGACGTATTACTTACAGTCGCATTAACGACGTTAATTCTGCAAATGCGCCCTTGGCGATAACTGTTATCTCGTTTAATTCCAGGTCTCTATCAAATAAACATTCTGCTTTTAGGAGCAACTCATAAATATGTTTGTAACGATTCAACGACTGTGTTCTGCTCGCAGGGTAATTTGCTCTTAATTAAGAAAACACATCGCATACTTAGTAAAGTGTTGTTTCAATCTAAAAATGTACACGTAAACTTCCATATATAGTCTGTACGTTAGTCAGTTGTTTTGGTTGCCCACCCACCTAATTATGGGTAAATCATTCCTTTTTTGATATGATTTAATTTTTTAAAATAGTTCCAAATGGTACAAATAAAATGTTGTTTAATTGCTTTTGGATGACGAAAATCCAAAACCGAAGTTCAGACTAGCAATTCATTTCTAATTTAACGTAGCGGCAATGAAAACGACGGTATATTGCAAAGTGATTATGATTGTCGTTAAAAACCATAGATAAAGCAAAATAAAAATTCGAATGAAGAATTATTAGGCTAACATTTGTGGACGTGTTACTTACAATTTCCTTAGCGACGTTAGCCCTGAAAACGTGCCTTTGGCGATGGTTTTCATCTTGTTGAGATACAGCAACCTAACAAAGAAAGAATTGTGATTTTACAATCAAGTCATAACCATAAGTGTGTGATCACTCAACAACTGCTGTCCGTTAAAGTTATAAGGGTAACGTAACGAGATCTGCCATCACAAATAAACGCGTGAGCAGAGTCTTCAAGTATTAGCCGAGATTTAAAAACAATGTGAGGCTGGGGCGGAGCCGGATTTTTAGTGAAAGACTTTCAAGGACTTTTCCTCCTAAGACACTTGGTTCAAAACGACTACTGAGAGTTCGATTGTTACGCTTTCAAACAAACATTCTACCGTTTTTATTCAAAATTTTCATTAACTACGCATTTTTTTTATTGGTTTAAAGAATTAATTTGAACTTGTTCCAATAATGAAGGAAACATCTTTTTTCTGCTAGATTTGACCATGATGATAGATTTCCCTGTCGGCTTTATTATTTTTTAGTTCTGTTGGTTAATAGTTAGCCCCTTCGGTTACAAGCTCCCTCTGTTATATACTCCTCGGTTCCAAGCCCCCTCAATTATAAGCTCCCTCGGCTATGAGACTTAGTTATAAGACCACTTGATTATAAGTACCTCATTTATAAGGTCTTATAAGTTCCATCGGATATATGCCCTCGGCTAGAATCTGACAGTTAAATGATCTGTTTGACTCCACGCTAAATGAAAATGTACAACTAAGCAAATGTGTGAACTTCCTTCTGTTGTCTGATATGTAGTTTGTAAATCAGTTACTTTGGAAGCCCAGATACGTAATCAAGTCAATGTATTCCCATATTTTGATATGAATTAATCTTTCTAAATAGTTCCAAATGATGAAAATAAAATGTTGTCGTTATTTGATTGCATTTGAACAACGAAAACTCAAACAGAAGTTCCGAGGCTAGAAGTTTGTTTTCGTAGCAGTGAAAACGACCGTTCAGGACGTATTGGTTAATGATTATAAATTGGCGGTAAGAACAATGGGAGAGGAAAATAACAATTCGAATGAAGACATGTTGACATCCGTAGACGTATTACTCACAATTCCTGCAACGACGTTAATCCTATAAATGTGCCACTGGGAATGACTGTAATCATGTTGTCAAACAAGCGACTAAAAATGAAACAATCGTGGTTTTACAAGCAATTCATAACACGTCTGTTCAATCATTCAACAACTGCTGTCCGTTCTAAAATGCTTACACTGGGTTGGCTGTTATAAAGTTAATTTAGAGATTTCTACCAACACCAAAAACAGCAAGAATGGAGCCTTCAACCACTATTCGAGATTAAAAAAAATTGTCAGGTAGGATGAAGCAAGGATTTTAGTGAAGGGGTTCGGAATGTCTTTGAGGATTTGAATAATGTAGTTTTCAACAAATATCTACAGCTTTAACCATAGACAATTTATGCGGGGTTTTTTTGGGTCAAGAAGCTCAATCGAATCGTGTTAACCACCAGTTGATCCGCCACAGAGGGGAGTCAATCAAAACTCTGTTGTTGGAGCTACTTGTGCTTACAATCTCTACTATAAACTGTCATCCAAACGCTACATTATATATATATATATATATATATATATAATACAATCTATACTATAAACTGTCATGCAAACGCTAAATTATGTATATATTGGCCCAAATAAAATAAATACGTTGAGAACGACGAGACCCATCTGTTTACTGTACAAAAAATATATATATACATATATACATATTATAACTTAATTAACTTTATAGCTTATATACATATATATATCCGATAAAAGTTTGCCCAGTTATAAGGTTCTTCGATTATAAGCTCCCTCAACTCTAAGCCCTCGGATTTTGAGTCCGATCAAAAGCCGGTCATAAGCTCCCCCGGTTGAGAGTCGCTTCGCTAATAAGCCCGCTCGGTTACAAGTTCTATCTGTTATAAGCCCCCTCGAATACAACACCTCTCCATTCAAGGTGTTAAGCACTTTGGGATATAAGCCTCCTAGGTTTGAAGCCCCTTCGGAGATGAACCCCTTTCGATATAAGCTTTCTAGGTTATAAACTGCCTCCGTTAGAAGCTCCATCAGTTATATGCACTCCATAATGGCCATACGCCCCAGGCATTAAAAATAATATAAGCGTCAATCGGATTTAAGAACCTACGGTTACAAGTTCACTCTGTTTTAAGCCCCCTTGTTTGTAAACCTTTAACTCTATTCAGACTGGGGAAGTCTGAAAGTACCCCTCAGTCCCAGGAGTCCCAAAAAGCCCAGTCTGAATAGGGTTAAGCTTTAAGCCCCTTATGTTAAAAAAAGCTTTCGGAAATATACCCCTTAGATAATAAACTCGCTCAATTACAATTTTGTTGGTTATAAGCTGCCTTTGTTATAAGCCCGTTCAATTATAAAGTTTAAGCCACTTCGTATTGAAACTCCTTAAGATTATAATTTCCTCTGTTTATAAGCTCCCTCGGTTAAGAGTCCTAGTGTATAATGCTAATTTTTCTCTTAGCATCAAGTTCGAGAAAAAAGGCATTTGCCCTAGTTTTTTCAATTTTAGTTTTGCTACGCTTAACCACCAAACGCACAAGTGAGCTAATAGATCAGCAGACTTTTTCTTCTCTTTTGGCTAGTTTTGGTTCATAACAAAGAAGGGTTCAAGACCATTCTAGAAAATGTACATGTCAGCAAATTTTTTAAACGAGATTGCTTCCATTTAAAATCATTTTCAGTTATTCCATGTACCCAAACATCGAATTTCAAACTAATTTAATCCAGACCTTTGTTTTCAATATAATGTTATAATAATGGTTCAAACAAAAATTGCCTTTGCTGTTGTTGTTGCCATTGACATACGGAAGCACAAAACTGAAGTCCAGGAAGAAATGCCTTTAAACGCAAAGTAGCATTTAAAACGATGGTATTGGTTAAAGGTTATGAATTTGCGTGATTCTTAGTAAAAGAAAAATAAAAATTCGAATGACACGTTATGACGATAGTAGACGTATTACTTACAGCTCTTGTAACGATGTCAATCCTGTTAGTGCGCCCTCGGTGATAGTTGTGATCCTGTTGCGGTGCAGATAGCTAACAAAGAATAAATTGTGACTTTATAAGCAATTTAAAAACCTATGTGTGTAATCTCTCAACAGCTGCTGTCCGTTAAATGTTCACGTTGGATTAATTGTTATAAAGTTGGCACTAAAATATCTACAAAAAATGATTGTGCTTATTCAAAACCAATCTTATGTCAAGTGTTACGACAGATGAAAAAGATAAATTCACAGACGTTTTCTTCTAATGATTTGGATTAGTGTGTTGGAGTAAACTTAGCATGCCTAGAAAAGTGCAGTTTCAATCTCAAAACTTCCATTTGTTTCCAGATGTGCAGTCTTTTAACAAGTTACATTTTAGTTTCCAATCTACTTAATTCTAGTTCAATTGTTCTTTTTTCAATGTAAATTAAATTTTCTAAAAATTTTCAAATAGTGCAAATAAATGTTGTTGTTATTGTTGTTGTTGTTGCTGTTATTTAATTAATTGCCTTTGAATGAGAGAAACACGAAACCGAAATCCAAGCTAGAAATTTGTTTTCTGTCTCAACGTAGCAGTAAAAGCGATAGTAAACCGGTTAGTGATTATGAAATTGCTTCAAGAAGCATAGAAATAAAAAGTCCCAAATGACGAGTTATCTGGTTGACAACCATAGACGTGTTACATACAGTTGTTGTAACGATATTAATCCCGTAAATCTGCCACTGGGGATAGCTGTAATCTTGTTGCGTTGCAGATACCTAACAAACAAAATGTGATTTTATAAGAAACTCATAATTAGATATTTGTAATCAATTAACAATTGCTGTTCGTTGAATATTCTCGTTGGGTTGTTGTATATAAAGTATATTCCAATGAGCCTTTAGTAGTAGCCGAGTCTCAAACAAATGTACTTGTGAGGCTGGGGTGGATCCAGGTTTTTAGCAAAAGACTTTCTAGGCCTTTTCCTCCAAAGACACTGGATTCCAAATAAACTCTGAGGATTCAATTATCATATTTCTAACCAAACATACTACTACTCGCACAGAAAAATGAAGTTAATTTCACCGACTTTGGTGACAAAGTTATGCTTGCTGATAATATCGGAACATGTGTTCGAAGGAAGATCTCTCGCCTTCGATCAGCACTGGATAACAATCCTGATGCAGCTTCCACAGCACCTTTGTCTTCGCCTAATGTCAGCATGACTGGTGCTTAATTTATTACTTTCGACCCTTTAAGTGAAAACGAAGTGAGAATTCTAATCAGCGCATATGAAAAAAGACCTGCATATTAGATCCTATGTCAACAGCACTAATATTAGAGTGTATGGATGTTCTTATGGCTGTAATTATTAAAATTATCAATTCATCACTGGACTCTAGTCGGTTCTCCATAGTTAGTCTTCTTCTCAAAAAGCCTTGTCTCGATGCATCTTTTACAAATCTTCGCCCGATCAGGGACCTGCCATTTGTTTCCAAACTTACTGAGCGTACGATGTTTAATCAAGTCAACAATTACATTTTACATTTCAGTTTGTTTCCCAAACACCTACAGCATATCGGAGACAACATAGCACTGAAACTGCCTTAGTTAAAGTCACAAATGACATTTTGCTAACAGTGAATTCCTAACACGTTACACTGCTTGACTTATTAGATCTAATCGTTGAGCATGAAATACTTCTTCAGCACTTCAGCACGAACGTCGGAATATCTGGAAAAGCACTTGATTCCCGTCTTACTTGTTTGGAAGGAAAAAACGAGTGTCAGTTAGCGGTATTCTGTCAAGCCAATCTTTTTGCCCAGCTGGAGAGTGGAGTACCTCAAGGGTTCTGTCTAGGGCGCCATTGCTTTTTATCATGTATACATCAAAACTCTTAGAGATCATAGAGAGCCAATTCTCTGATGTTCATTGTTTTGCTGATGATCGCAGTTGTATGTGTCATTTAAACCGCATACCGACGTCACTCGCGAGGAAGCACTGTTCGCCATGGAGGCTTGCATAAGAGACATCAGGATTTGGATGCTCAACACCAATTTATCTTCAACGATGATTAGACCAAAATTGCGATCACAGGTACATGGCGGCAGCTGAGTAAGATCCATGACTGTTGGCGGAACAGACATTACTCCCACTGCCTTTGTAAAGATCCTCGAGTTTGGATTGACTCAAAGATGAGTATGTCAACCCACGTTACCAAAGTTTGCAGTGCTGCCTCGTTACATCTTCACAACATTACGCGTATTCAAAAGTATTTGTCCAAGGAATGTGTGGTCACACTTGTACACGCATTTATTACAAGCCGCCTGGACAGTTGCAACAGCCTGCTGTATGGTCTTCAGAAAGCACAGATGACGAAGCTACAACGAGTACAAAACGCAGCAAGACTTAAATCTTGGAAAGCACCAACCCATAACGTCTTTCTTCTGTCAACTTCACTGGTTGCCAGTGAACTCCAAAATTTGTTTTAAGATTTTAGTTTTAACTTTCAAAGTCATCTATGGTCTTTCTCTTCTTTACATCTGTGAATTGATACAAATTTAGCCCAAGTCATCCTACAGCCTCCGTTCCAGTGACAGCCTTTTATTGGAGCCTTCTAGAGATAAACTTCATACCACCCTTGGGGCAAGATGCTTTACTGTAGTTTCCCCAAACTATAGGATGATCTTCCGGTGCACATACGGAGCGTTTCTACTCTGTTTTATTCAAGAAGAGATTGAAAACACATCTTTTCAAAAAGGTTTTTAAAATATAGGGCTTAGTTTTATGATTAACTAATGTTTCTATGTATATATACAAAGATATATATATAGAGGGACGAATTACTTATTACACAGGTTGTTAGGTGATGGATCCCTATCAATTTTAGCCCATTTGGATGCAATCCCCTTTCGTTTAAATTTCAAGCTGATCTCTTTACTAACAAACACACATTCACGTTATAAAACCTCCCGTGTAAAAAAATATATTTTAAGTTTTTAAATATAACCAAATGGTGCGAAGGGAATGTTGCTGCTGTTGTTGTTGTTGTTCTTGTTCTTGTTTACTTCCCTTTAATTGACGGAAGTACAAAACCGAAGTTCAAACCAAAAAAATTGTCTTCTTACTTAATATAGCTGTTAGACCTGGTATAATGGTTTGTGATAAAGATCGAAGGACTAGTTATCAGGCTAGCAATAGACCTTTTCACAGTTCCTGAAAAGTAACCAAGCCTTTGTCTGGCACCGAGGCAAACGTTGACCTTGCATAGTTAGAGATGTGAAACTGGTTAGTAATAATAACACTGATTTGTATGTCAAAGGCGCGGAGGTTTTGTTTCAAAGCCAAATGAACCTTCGCCTCGATGCCAGACAAAGGCTTGGTTACTTTTCAGGAACTGTGGAAAGGTCTATTTTAGACATGTTACTCACAGTTGTTGTAACGACGCTAATTCTGTAAATGTGTTGCTGGGGATGGTTGATATCCTGTTAATATGCAAATGCCTAACAAAGAAAAAATCGTAATTTTAGAACCATCTTATAAACATATGTTTTATAATTACTTAACAACTGCTGTTCGTTAAATGGTCACATCGAGGTGTCTACAAACACGAAAAACAACTGGAAATTAATCTTCAAAGTTCTATTGAGATAAAGAGTCCTCAAGTACCACTGATCTAAAATGGGACCAAATTACGCCAATCTTTTTGTTGGTTATGTAGAACCACAAACTTTCAACCAGTTCGATGGGCCCACACCAGAACTTTTCATGATCATACCCTTCACTTGATCAATTTGTTGACGTTGTTAGTTTCTTCCACCCAGCCCTCTAAATAACATGGGATCTTATACACCTTAGTCACTTTTCTTGAGGACAGCATTTCTGTTCAACACAACAGTTTGGAAACCAGTGTTCACTATAAACCCAGATTCACACAATTACTTTTTGCATTCATCCTGTAACACGTGTCACATCAAAGAATCAAGTCTCGACAGTATCATAAGGAATGCACTCACTCGCGTCCAAAACGTCAGTACAGAATCCGCTCCAAAACAATCACTTTCGAACAATGAAAAACGGATCCCTTTTACACTTACTTGCCACCCCAGTAATATCGCTGCTAAATGTATGGTTCTTAAAAACTTCAAAATTTTACAATCTTAAACGCCAAAATCTTTTCTAATCCACCATTCGTCTCATTCGAACGCAACAAAAACCTTCGAAATTCACTTGTCAGAAGTGCTCTCCCTTTGCACCTAGAACTAGGAACTTTCAAACGTTTAAGACCAAATTGCACTCAATTCAGTTCAGCTACCATTAATAAATGACTGCAAATTATTAAGAATGCTACCTTTTCAATTAGGAAACTTTCTCAGAAATCAGTTCTCTTAGGTACCCAGTCACCTAAATTTTTATTATTAAATAATTCATTTTTTTCACTGTGAATTGAGTTTTTTTAAATATTTCGAACTGTTGTAACTAAAATATTCTTGCTGTTTAAATGTCTTTAATTGACGAAAGCACGAGATCGAGTCTAGACTAGCAGTGAAAACAATTGAGTAAAGGTTAGCGAGTATGTTAGATTAAGAAAAAAAAATGAGTAATAACCGTAGACATGTGTACTTACAGTTCCTGTAAGGCAATTAATCCTGTAAACGCACCCTCGGCGATGGCTCTTATTCTGTTGCCATACAGATACCTTACAAAGAAACAATTATAATTTTATATGCAACTGCTGTTTATTGAATGTTCACATTTGTAAGTTGTTATAGAAATGAATTTCGAGATGTCCATACGAAAACAGCTAAATATTAGTCTTCAAGTAGTAGCCGCCAAACTCAAAAGAAAAGTGAGGCTGGGGCGGGTTCAGGGTTTTAGCAAAGGACTTTCGAAGACACGGGGTTCCGAATGACATCTGAGGGTTTGAATATTGTATTTTTCAATAAATGTGCTACCGCCTTGGAAAAAAATCTACTTGTTTTAGGCAATTCGTTTTCGGTTTTAGGAGTTCGAGTGAAACACCCTTTCATTCGCCAGTCGCAGCTATTGTTGCTTGTTGTATGAATAAAGGTCTTTGCGTAAAAAGGTTATCCATTTAAGCCCTTACACCTCGAATGGACAAGGGAGTTGGTCTCTTTGAGCCTCATCCCCCATCTCCCCCGTAAAAAAGGTTTTGCAACCTAAAATCTGAAGCGCTAAAGCAATTCAATAGACCAGTTTGGATATTCCCATTTGCCGCTGATTACAATGACTATAGACTAGTTTTTGCAGTGTTAGCCTCGACTTGATGTTAAATATTCATAAATTCTCATGTAGATATGAGTTATTCACA
>JANRMR010145349.1:0-12601 GCA_025434825.1 Bergia sp. 'catenularis' | reverse complement strand
GGGCAGCTAACTACAGGTATGGTGTCTACCCGTAGCACACACGAAAAGGAACTTTTGTCACTTTTACGAAGTTAGATCTAGAAGGTAAAAAAGTGCAATAAGTGTGTCACAGAATCTGCTCGTTTCACTTCAGAATCTGCTGCAAAACTTAAACTATTTGAGTAGCGGAACCATCAGTGCGGTTGCAATACAATACAATACTATATTTTAACACGTAATCACCAAGGAACTTGATCAGAACTCGTTAAAACGCGAACATGTAAAATCCTACAAGAATTACATAAAATGTTTATTTTCAAACTGCTGGGAAAACATCTATGATGAATAACATAGATTCCCAATGGAACGTATGTAAAAAAGAGCAACAAAAACCCTACTTGTCTGATGTTCTCAACGTACTTTCCAACGTAGCAGGGAAGTGAATTCTGATGCATCGAGTCGTAACCTAGCAAGTGACGTATAAACAACCGTATCCAAGCCAGTGACGTATAGATATTCGTAACCCAGCAAATGGCGTATAGACAGTCGTAACCCAGCCAGTGGCGTATGGACAGTCGTAACCTAGCAAGTGGCGTATAGACAGTCGTAACCCAGCCAGTGGTGTATGGACAGTCTTTAACCAAGCAATGAGGCGTATGGACAGTCGTAACGTAGCCAGTGACGTATAGACAGTCGTAACCTAGCAAGTGGCGTATAGGCAGTCGTAATCCAGCCCAGTAGCGTAGCCAATCGCAACGTAGCCAGGTGCAAGAGACCGAACCAATGTCTTACCGTCCTTCTCCGTGGGTATAGAGTGTGAGTGAAAGTGTTCAAACCTTCATCAAATTAAGTCAAAAACTTTATTTGTACCAGCCATGTTAGAACTACAAGAATATACCTATTTTGCTTATAACAAACAAAAAGACAATTATATAACAAAAATTGGGTACAAGCTGCCCGAAATAACCCAAAAGGCTACACATGTCGGGCAGTTTTACAATTCAATGCCGGTGAGTTAGCAGTCAGAGCTCTTACCGACTGAGCCAAGCACGCTCACCTGATATTTTGAACTGCTAAGTAACAAGCCCACAAGAGAACACAATATACCTACGTATCCATTAACACCATTTCTTTAAAGTATCTTACAACTTCCGGCCTTCATAACAGGTGCATGTGAAAAAATTGCTTTTAAGCCAGCAAGGGCTAAGATCTTCTGGAGGCTGACCATCACAATTTCGTTTGTTAACCCGAGTTTTTGAAGAAAAATCTGTTTCAGAAATAATATATCAAACAGGCATAAAATAAGAAATCTTCGGAAAAAAAGCCCAGGTTTATAATTATATGTAAGTGTTGCCGGTTAACTGACTTGATTAGCTCTAACTAGTTTACATTTCATTTTCACAAATCGGCTGCCAATCAAAAGATAATAGCCGGGAATCGTGTTTATTTATATTTGCTTACCTCATCGCAGACACGTGTAATTTCAGGAATGAAAAGAGCATTTCTCTTGGAGCTTTGGTAAGTCAAAACCCGCCCTTTGTAATTTACAATATTTGTGTGTTGGCGAATTGAGCTGAGATGACAGGTGATCCCCCGGAGAGAATCGACCAGTTCGTGCACTAAAGCTATGTCTATTATCATAACCATTGCTTAAACAAAACACAACGCTGCGGTCGTATTAACAGCAAATTTAACAACACCGTAGTTCGTAATCATTCGTAACCCTACAAGGATAGGACCTCGATAAAGGTATGATAGAAACCAAGTCTTTCAGCAAAGTTAGTACACATAGCAATCATAAAACGTTAATGCATCTATTGAGTAATTTGGAAGAAAGCGAAGGGTTTGAGTAAATGTTTGCTTTCTGCGAGCCTTAATGTATATAGGGCGATCCAATTCTCAATAAAAATATAATTAGAAACACAAATAGAGATCGCAAATTTGTTTGCCAGGAACATATATAAACTTCTTCAACTGACTGAGTTGTTGTTCTTAGGCAGGCTAATGCCGTTGCGTCATGGGTTTTTATTTCTTATCAACAAATCAACAACTTTCAGTATTCAGTTCTTTCTTCACAGCATTAAAGTCGGCATTTTGAAAAAGTCCAAGCTTCTAAATTTGTTCATTCAAGTTTATGTATTCTTTAACTTTTTTTTATTAGTATTGGCGAAAATTATGTTATTTAATTCATTTCCTATACCAAACCTTTATTATCCTGCCTATAGGCTATCAAAAGTGAAATAACTGACAAAGTACTTACATTGTGTAGTTTTCGAGGGACAACTGGTTTCTAACCATTAATTAAACCTCAGATGTTCTTCATTTCCAGATGTTTCGAGCCACTGACCATTGCTGTCCCTTCTGAGTTCCGTAATGCTATCTTTTATTATGATACAAAACGAAACTGTAATTTAACCATTCGAAACGTCTATCTCAGAGCCGATTAACTCGAATCTTGGCCCTCTTTTTTCTACCAGCCACAAGCCATGCATTGCCTTTCAAAAGCGTTTTGAAATTTTTAGGCTGAAGTCCAGCTTTACATTCTTATTTGTAAGGCAAGTGTAATTTTTGGGCAGAGCCTAAAATTTCTTACCCTAACGTTCTTTTAACTTTCATTTGGGACTGACATCCGTGTTTAGTTTCATGTTGCGAATCCAAATGTGCCTCTAACCTGTACTGATTCGTTTAGAACCTCTATAGCCATACACCGACTTTCTGTTTCATAAGTAGCCAAACTCTCGCATTGTTCTGAAAGCAACAAAGACGTGAGCTGGTCACACCAAGATAAATAGACTTCGTGAGTCTACCAAAGATAACCAACATGGAGATATACTAATCTCTCTCAACATTATAGCAGTAGTTCTGCAAGTTACGGCGAATAAAAGACTGTACCTTTCTCTAATATTCTTAAAATGTTCTTAAATTTTGGCCGATTTTGAGACTCAACGCCATTATAAAAAGGTTTTTCAAAAAAGAGAGTAACTTAATATGCGCCAGGTTTCAGTAGACTTGTCCATGTCCGTTACGTATGTGTATAATAAGAATTACTTTTAGTAGAGTTTGATGTTTTTCAGTCAATGAAGTGTGGGGTTTTACCAATTTCAAAGCAAAACACACTGAATTGTTTTCCCAGATATAACAAAATATTATCAACATTAATAAAGTGTACAAAACATTCTGCCAGTAAATCCCACAAATTACAATACCCAAAACGAGAATTTGTTCGCTCTAAAATACAGCTGTAATTGAAAAATGAAATAGATTTTTTTTGTTTTCCTGTAAACCGTTAGTGACAACATACAAAGCGGGTGTTGCGCTGGCAGTCGATGTTAGTACACGTATAATAGGGCTGATGAGTGAGTTGAGGGAGGCAGTAAGTGAGTGAGTCGGTCTGTGTGTCAGTAAGTTAGTTAATTTTCCTTTCTCATAAACGTGTAATCTTTTTCTGATATGGCAGTTGATCTATAGACAAAATAATCAACGATGCTGGGAATTGAATACAATTAAGCCGCGGCATATTTCTGACAATTTTTTTATAACGTATACGCTTTCATCGGTATTTCAAACAGTTCAAATTTGAAACAAAAATACTTATCTATTAATCCCAGCTCGGTAGATTCTCCTTCGTGCAGATTATTTTGTAGAAGGTTTCCATGTTGAAAGAAACTGTAAACTGATTTAGTTGACTCACACACCTGGATGGTATACTGAGCAAGCCCACCAGTCTTTGTATATTCACGGTTTAGGTAACATCGTGTGTGAACATTGGAATACAAAATAGAAAGACAAACTCTGTTCGTAAATTGGCGTCAGTACTGGTCTATATTAGTATATATAATCAAAGTTACTGAGAAGTATGCTAGCGTCAACTTTTTTTGACTGACATAACGAAGTTATCCGGATGATTTGGTTTCAGAATCAGAACGTTTGTTCCTCTAAAAGCAAACAAAAACAAAAACAAAACCGAACTGACAACGTCAAACACAGTTTTATCACTGCACAAGCTGCACTGCTCTTAACCCGTAGCGAGGACTCGACAGTAACATACATGAGACTATCGATTTGCGTTTGCTGAACATGAAGATTTGCTAAATACCTAGACACACGCAATTCAGTTTTCAGTTTAGTTATAGTTGCTACTCTGCAATATTACCTTCATTGCGTGTATGACAAGTGTGCATGCTTGCTGTTGTAGTTTGTTTTTTGGTCAGCCGCATCAAAGAAACCTACGTGAAATGTGATAGTCCTTTTCGGCATGCCATTACATATACGATGCTATAAGTAGCCACGTGGTGCTACAGTTATCAAAATATGTCGTATGTAGTCATTATAGAAAATATGCCATGTGCAGTAAGGTGACACGCAAAAATTATATAGGATCGCGAGCATATATATCATGGTTCAGAAAAATGCTCTGCTCAGTTTGAGGCCGGATCGTTCGCGAATATATGTTGAATCCTGATGTTTTGGTAATTAGTGTTTTCTTCAAATAATGAACGAAAGATTGCATTCTTTTGGACATCGCTGTTTATCATGTGGAGGTTGTATATAAGGTTTGAACGGGAGACTTGTTTGAAACTGAGTAGAACAACGGCGCAGCAACGCGCCATGCTGGCCTGAATCAGAAAATTTTTCTTTGCTAAAAGCCAACACGTTTTGTTAACCTTTATTGTCGATTTGGGCCGGGAATGTAAACTAGCAAAGAAATTAAAAATTGTGTGATCTTACTTTAAAATTGAACACAGTTGAAATTAGGGCCGGGAAGCAAATTCATTCGCCCAATCTATAACAACAGAAGAAACTAAGACCATCAAAGCCGATTGCTGTCTTTGTGATCCAGAATGTGTCTACATGAATATACACACTCACAGTCTGTTCCTAACATCTAACATCTAACAAACTAACTAACTAACTAACTGTATGTACTGAAATGCAAGTTTTAGCTAGTATAAGTAAGAAACGAGGTGGTTCATTGCTACTGCTCAAAATGAACGGCTTCGCATACAACACTGAATATCAACGCGTGAAAATGCTGGTATTGTTCTCTTGTGATATCGTGTAGTTATTTTTTTTTTCCCAGTTTTCAAAATACCAAGAAGTATACACTTGGTTTTAACCTCCACCTGAAGCATGATCGTAAAAGTTGGCCAGCTTTCCTTAAAGACATAATTTCATTAACACACTATATGCATGTTGAAAAGTGTCTACTTAGACATGTTTTGATGCTACTGAAATGTGTGGCTTGATAGAGTGTGTTTAGTTTTGTAAGCAGTTAGTAAAACTTTACGAAAAAGAGAAAGTTATCAGTTCTTCTTGTTGGCCTTCCCTCTGCCCATAAGGGCTTATACAAACCGTTCCTTGTTGTGTATTAGTATAGAGAAAGAATTAAACCTTGCTGACTAAGGGGTTGGTTTCGGTGCAGAGGGAGGGGCTCAAAGTAATCCAACCTTAGTTTTCAATGAACAAAATGATAACTGGTTGAGTATTTATGATGTAACGAGCGAACGTAACTGCAGAAAATTGAACACCGCAAACTGCATTTCTGTAAAACTTCTGAGATGATAAAAGTTATCGTCTCTTCTCCCGTTTTTGCGAAATGAATGGACAAACAACAAGGGAGAATTGGTTAGCTACACAACATTTCTTGGGAGTATCCAGAGTCAACCTAATTTTATGGAAAAACAAGATTTACAAGACTCAACACGACACGGCAGCGGTGAAACCTGAGATTTCTGATGAAGTCTGCTGAATAATAGTAAAATGCTTCCTCTTTTCACTAATTTTCCGCTCCCTGCGCATTTACGCAATATCTTAAGGTACAGAGAAAGCCCTTGGTTGGTAACATATATTTGAAATCAAGGATTACATTCTATTCGAGGTGTAAAGTTGTTTTTTTTAACTACAGCAAGGTTTTAATTGTGTTCCCTTTCATTTTGTCTTTGCTACCGACCTCTGTTCAGTTTCCCTGTTATTTACAAACACGTTTCATTGGCAAATTCGGCCTCAAATTGTTCTTCTTTATATACATAAAAAATCTGTTCTTGTTAAACGTTTGGATTTTAAGGATCTGAGACAGAGCTGGAGACTGTTCTTATCTGGACCTGAGTGTCAGTGTTCTCATAGAGTTTGTTCTTTTATCGGAAAAGCGAGTAATATTCTTCAGTTTCGGCGTCTCTTTGTAATTGTTTTTGTTTTATTTTATGCACTACAGTGAAAACACGGCTTTGAACCGAGGAGTGCAATGAAAAACACATTTGAGAAGGGCGCATTATAGTAGAGTTTCTTTCAATATTGAACTGAAGTAAAACCAAAGTAGCACATACTGCAAACTTGGTTGTTAAGAGGAAATAAACAATGAATCATTCCTACTAAACAAAGACGTTTTAGTTCTCAGTTGTTTGCATTAGTCCAAAAAAAATGATGTGCACTTTCAATATGTCTTGAGTTCAATGCTACTCGTAATGCAGTTAAACAGCAAATAACAAACTGCATAAGTGAGACAAAACAAGCTCAGATTTTACAATTTCCACCAATTCTGGTGAGAGTGAATGCTTGCCTTTTCGTTTTCTTCGCACGCCAAAGTATCTGTGAGAAGTGTCTACAGGGAGGCGAGAGAGTAAAGGCTGGGCAGGTTGGACATATAGTGGGCGTCTTCTGAACTCCGCATGGCACGCGGAACCCGCAATCCACAGTCAAGTCGCGGGCACCAATCGGTTGGCATTTTTGTTACTTAGAAAGTCAAACATACAGTTCATTTCGGTGTCGCTTAGTTCTTTTTCGGTAATTTGTAAGTTGGAAGTGATGTTTGATTGTGGTATCTAATCGTGTGGTAGGGTTAAATGGCCTTAAAGAAATAAGCTTTCAAATATCACAACACACACAAGAAGTTTGAGCAGGTTGGGTCTCTAACTGTGAAGTCATACCCTATATATTTGGGAGAACGGACTGTAATGGATTATCACGATTGTGTTCTTTATTTTAGGCTTATCGGTTAAGGGGATTTAGGACGGCAGCTTTCTCACCCAAACTCCTGCGGTAAGAACTCCCCTCCCTCGTCTCCCCGGGGAAATTTGCTCTGAACAAGGAAATATTGTAAGCTGCGAACTGCGCATGTCGCTGGAAGCTAGTTTTGTTTTCTGTTGTAGTTGGTAATAATGTTGGCCAGATTGAAGTTCCAGAAAAGAATTTTAGCAAAGAGTTTTAGCTTTACCTAATAAAGAATACTTTTTTCCAAACAAATCAGTCCTTTTAGTCTATGGACGAGGCTTTCAGTTTCAGCGCAAAGGCACGCAAATGCAAATAATTACCAGTATCAAATATTGATATGATCGTTTTTCTAACGAGTTATGGATATGGCAAACCGTAATATTGTCTAAATACTCAGTGTTATACATAAAAGAAACACGATCTTCATGTATACATGGACTATTCTTTAAAAAATGGTAAAAAAACTGTTGAATTCGCAATTACATCAAACATAAATGAATGGCCTCAACTGTGCGAGCAGAAGTTTTCAAACCCCCCACTAGTTAAATATTGGTTCAGTTACGTCTAGCGAATCAATTTTAAATGAATGAGTAACTGAACTCCCACAACTATGGAAAAATATGAAACATCAGCTTGATTCAATTGCCAAACAAACTATGTATATTTATTATCTGTTTCCTTAGCTCAATGAATGTTTGCTTTTTAATTTTATATACAAGTAATCCAAAACCAACTGACTGTGGTTATAGGTTAACAAGTGATTAACAAGTATATTTGCTTTGACGAAGGAGTTTCTCTTTTGAATAAGTTGTGACCACGTGTTGACGGGTTTAAATTGTGTTTGTTTTCTTCGAATCAGCTTTAAAATCAAAGACAAACAATAGCAATGGAAGAAACTAATTTGAAATTTTGACTATATAGGGAACGAATTTGAGTAATAAATAAGATATATTCTATGGAGAATAACCAAAATAGCAAAATAGCTAGCCGATATAGTTCAAGCACAATGGCAACTCGTGCGTCGTTAACCGCACAGTTTGATATAGAAATTTCAAAGCACCCACATCACCGACCAACTGACAAGAATTGAGCCGCACAAGCAAATATTTCGACAAACTCCGTTTGACAGGTTTTTGATACAAGTTCTAAAATATTAAAATGCGATTAAGTTTGGTTGTGTGCATGTCACTTGCACCTTTGGTGATTGGTTGACACAATCGGTTCACTGACCGTAACAAAATTAAATTTGCTTGACCAGCCAACCTGTACCCGCCATAGTGTGCTCTGTAAAAGGAAAAACTGTTTCGTTCTTTGCTAGCTTTCCTGTTTGTACTTTTAAAAAGCCCTCGGGGAAAAAAGTACTTGCATTCTTTAATCGGCTATCGATGAAATTTTCGTCTTAAAGAAATACTCAGCAACCCCACCTTTTTTCCTTTCTTAACTGAAGATTAAACAAAAAACAAAATAGGGCAAACCAATTTCTCACAGATTTCTAACCCAACGTGACGGCGAAATGAGATTGCAAGCAGTTCGCATGGACATTTTCGAATAATGGTTCATCAACCTCGGTAAGCGGCTGATTCATAATTGCAGATAAGTGTAAATACTTATTACCTTGTTAATTAGCCTTTTTTAACGTTGTTCTTCTTAGTCATTTCATTACAATTTTTGAAAGTCAAAATCCAAACCAAATGTCAAAGTTTTACAATACATGGTGGTGTATTGTCCGGCGCGGTCTTCCTGTTAATAAGGCCATAGATAAAATAACAAAGCAGAAGACTGCAGGAAACGAACGGGTAGTGCATGAAAGATTGCCGGACCATGTCAGTTCATTTCTGTCATTGCTTTCATAGCGCAGAGTTTTGATTGCAATTTCACAGTTTTGATCCCAAAATTACAAACAACAGAGCCATCACTGACCACAAACTAAGCAGTAATGAGTTTCATTAGGTAAAACAATTACCGCGAAGACAAAACGGGGAAGATACGGATTGTCAGTCGAAAAGGTAAACTTGACTAAATTTTAATGCGCTACAATGACATTGTAATTCATTGGGAAGAGAGCCAAACACGATATGTCTCGTTGTTTGAACGATAGGCATACATTTATACAAACTGTCCATCTGTGTTCAAACAAACTGAATAGCCAAGTGTTTTTGAAACACTTTAACTATAAACGACAAATTAGAATCTGTCATTGAAATAGCAAATATTTGTGTTAAAGACTCGGTTCAGTGTTGCGGAACCTGACTGTTTGAGTTGCATTATGGTCTTTCAAAATGATCGAAACAGCAAGGGCAAAATATAAAACTGATAAATCCTCGGATCAAATAATATTCGAGGTTGTTTGACCTTGGAATTGATAACTGCCAGTTTCTGCCTCCCATCCGAGTTATACTCTACACGTCATTGTCAATGCGTGCGCACCTGGTCAAGCCAGCAATAGCCGTGTTTAAAGAGTTGTAGAGCGAGATTTGTTACTTTACTTTAAACTCAAATTTAGGACTTAAAATGAGGAAACAACTCAAGTTTAAAATACTTTACAATGAAACTGAGGTCTTTGAACTGGCCTTATTCTGATTGGTGAGGTAGTTAGTTAGATTAGTTCATACTTCAGTTAACCAGTTTTTGCTGTCGAGCGATAACTGTGAAGTTAAGGCCATTAGGAACCCTTTTTTATATTATTAATGTAATATTTAACTCAAACTAAGTTCGTTTTGTTTATTACTGATTTGTTTTAGAATTCCGTTGTTTGTTTTGATGCTATTTGTTCTCTTAGAAATCAAAGGGAACAGCTGAATACTGAGGAATTACTAACACAAAGCCAGACTGAGCCAGTTTAGGCGCCATTCGGTCATTTGGAACGTTGTCGTTTTGAGACTTATTATCTTATTTTGATGTTTTATGGAGAGCACGCACTTAGATTTGTGAAGCTTGAATTTCTCCGAAGTGAATTTCTTTACAGTATATGATACTTCGTGGTGTTCCTAAACTCTACAATTTGCACACTTCACAACCGACACTTGCACCTGGCTTTGCAAGTTGTAGTTATCCAATAGTAATCTGGGGCTCTCAACATAGTTGGGGATTTGTATTCCAGGGAGACAAACAACGTCGACTCCCTAAGAAGTCCGAATGGCAACAAAATGTACCCGTACTAATTTTATCCGTGTGCGGAATGATACCTTTTTGGGTAGCCAGTCTGAGCGCGGCTAAATTTGGTAAGAGTATCACTTAACCCAGTGCAGTGCAAAGAGGGCTACATTTATTCTCCAACCAGCAGAAAGCCGACAAGATTTAGTGATTAGTATTTGTCTCTTAGCACAGCTTTTTTTTTTTTTTTTTTGCGCCAATATTTCTTAAAGCTGGGAATATGGGGATTATTAAGTTCCCTCTAGTTTCCATTAAGTTCGATGGAAGAAAACTTGCAGCTTTTCTTAAAGACATCTAAATGATATATCTGTTACCTGCACTCACAAAGTTCGTGTGTGTTGTTTTTCAAGGTTTTTCAAGCAGTTGTTTTTCAAGGTTTTTCAGTTTAAAAAAAAAATCAGTAAAGTTATTTCTAATTTTCTATGGGCTAATTATTGCTTTAACTAACTATTGTGATATAAAAACGTTGAAAAGTTAATGAATATTCTCGTAACAGCTAAAAGCATTAAGACCATGAGTCGTATGTTATACAGTTAGTAATAGTATACAATTTATTTTTTAACTTAAGTGCTTGGGCATTAGTTTTTTGTAAAGCAATCTTGTCAATGAGGCCATATCTTAGTGGAATAAGAAATGCAGATCAATAAAAATTGGATACTTCAAGAGTGAGAAGTAGAGATTCAATGTAAAACAAATATAATATGAAAGAATAATTCATCTTTGGATGAAGAACGCAGTCAAGACGTTTTTAAAATTCGTTTCAGACCGATATGAATAATCGAAATTCTGTCTGCAGATGAGAAGGAAATCTAAATGTACCTGGTTTTATATTAAGGATTGCTTTGTGTTTTTTAATATATATACACAACGATCACAATCAACGAAGTAGCGCTCATTAACTTGTGAAAAGAAATTGCCCTTTGTGTTTGGTGCTTCAGTTCTCTGTAGCCGCAGCAAATTATAATCTCAAAAGAGGTAGAATTAACTCGGTGTTAAATCATTTCCTGAATTCAATCCAGTCAACAGAAAGAAGAAAAACCCCAAATATATTTACATGGATAAATCGTACATCATGCTCAATGTCCTAAACTTGTTGATGATACACTAAGTTGACAAGCAGTTTTTTGTGTGTGTCGTGTTGACACAGTGCACATTTTTCATATATAGCTTGTATATTTACTCTAGAAACATGTTAAAAGTGCTACGGTACAACAAAATTAACAGTAAACAAGGAACACATTTTGTGTTTGTTTAAAATATGTTAGTTACGAATCCAATGCATCTTAGTTCTAGGTAGTTTTTCTTACTTTTCCTTAGTTCTTTTCTGATCAAGGTAGTTTTTAAAATACAACGCCTTGAACCATTTTCACCGATTATCAGCCAAGAAGAAAACAACAGTAGAAAATCCAGGAAAATTAGTTTATTTTAAATTCATAACTAGGGTAGTTTAAATCTGATGGAGTAAAAAGTAGCGAAAGACCGATTAAGGAACACTTATTTGGTTCGATTCAACGAAACCCACACCTTTTGTCTAGATGAACAATGGTGTAACAGGTGAATTCACACTTATAAGTAACCTGGTTATTTGGCCTTCAATAACAGCTACTTAAAAACTCATCTTTTGTACCGCTTACAATCGTTCAAAATTGTGCCATTTTGCACTTCTGAATTAACTTGAATTAATAAATGTTTGGACAGAGCATAAAACTGTCACTTCGGCAATTTAAGATGTATGATGGAAAGGTTTTGTTGAACAGTGCTGGTAACAGTTGAACTGAGCATTAATAGCCAAAGGGAGAGGAATTCCGTGCCGCAGCACTAGAGGGGAGGAAAGCAAGTTACAAGTCAGGTCAGCACTGACACGATTTGTGCGAGGAAACACTCTGCAACTAAAGTAAGAAGTCTCTTCTCTCACTCTGTGTTACGTAATACATCTGTAACAAAGTGTCAGATAAGCATTTCAGTAGTACAAAGAAACTGGTTAGAACTTAAATATATACTGCCCAAGATCTCAGATTATAGTTTTTGGAACTTTCATTTATTTCAATTTCAGCTTTGTTTCGCTGATTCGGAACGAATTCTAGTCATTTCATTCTCAGGTAAAAAGACATTCGTATTCAACCGAAAGTCTTTACGTCCTCAAGTTATTTAGTACCCTTATATTTTATTTTGGTAATTTTTAAGCTTCCAAATTTTTTTAATTTGTTTCCTATTGTTGCCATTTTGGAGACACTTCATAAATCACAGCCGAGTCGGTATCAGTTCGCGTATGGTCAGAAATATACGATTAAGTATCGCTATACAGTTAACATTTTAGCTTCGGGAGAAAGACGTGATATAATGTGGAATCACCGGCTCAGAATGAACGCGCGTGTGATTGGCTGATGAATATTTTTTGCACTTCCAGGGCTTTTCGTGAAACGGATCAATGCACTTGTCGCTCGCTGCCATTCAACTCATCAAACACATAGTTTTGTACATA
>JANRMR010145128.1:0-12607 GCA_025434825.1 Bergia sp. 'catenularis' | reverse complement strand
ACCATTTCAGTTTCTTTGATCTCACCATTTCAGTTTCTTTGATCTTACCATTTCAGTTTCTTTGATCTCACCATTTCAGTTTCTTTGATCTTACCATTTCAGTTTCTTTGATCTCACCATTTCAGTTTAGACAATCATACTCTGTCCGGCTGGTTTTTACCAGAATCCTGGAGCCTTCCAAACTTCGGGCCCAACAAGGTTAACAGTTTTCCTTTTTTTTCATTTCAGGTACGCGAGTCTTACGTTACTATACACCCAACGGTCGAACCTCGAGGGAACGTTAATCCTACGGATGGCTATATAAACATGACAGCACTGAATTTAAAGGAGAACACGAAGAATAAAACCAAGCTTGAGAAAGGCGGCGCCACAGCTGAATGGTACATTACTATGTCAGCTATGGACAGTGAAGGGACCGTGGAAACGGAGAAGAGTATGAGAGGGAAACGCCGCAGTACAAACCCAAAACAGACCAGTGCTGACGTTAGAAACGATTTCCTGCAGCAGATGAAGACAAGCAACAGACAGAATAGAGTGTCAGAGCTACAGCCGCAAAAGAAACCAGATATCAAAGAACAGGTGACAATAAAATCTTCACCAACTTCTCCCCTGCAGGAAAAACTGAAAACAGTAAAGGCGAGTGAAACTAACGGAGCGGCAAACGTTTCGCCTGGATTTGATAGAGAAAATAAGCAACATAGCTACATGAATTTTACACCTGGACAATTTTTTGCAGAACCGGGTTCTCCAACTCGTCAAACACAGAATGAATACATGAATATTGACTTT
Source organism: Bergia sp. 'catenularis' (assembly GCA_025434825.1). Taxonomy (NCBI): domain Eukaryota; kingdom Metazoa; phylum Cnidaria; class Anthozoa; order Zoantharia; family Parazoanthidae; genus Bergia; species Bergia sp. 'catenularis'. Next base: position 11,818 of record JANRMR010145128.1, on the reverse strand, counting down.
AACAAACAAAACAGTAGTTCCACGGAGAAACAAAAGAATTCACGTCATGACTATGTAAATGTTGATCTTCAAAAACGCAAAAGTACCCCGGATGCTCGGGAATATATGAATTTTACACCAGGACAGATGGTCAATGAAACAAAGACTGAAGGACCATCAAAAGAAATGTCGGAATTGAAAAGAGACATTTTACCCACGAGTGGTCAAGCGTCGGAGCTTTCCGATGGGCGCATGTTGGATTTTCGTGAAGCTGAGAAAGTTGAGCGAAGCTTAAACTATGTTTCCTTGGATCTTAGTCATCGAGATGCATCAAAAGGTGTGGCAAAACCGAGAATACAAACGATTGATACCAGGTCTGTGGGAATGTCAACTGGTAGTAGCTCTTATGTTGAGATTGACTTTACCAAATCACAGGGGCTGAAGCAGGTTCTTCAGCAGAACAAGGAACGCTCGGAGTCCTTTGTGGAAAACTTGATATAAAGGTACAGTCATTCGCGATTGCTGTGCAGTTTTCACTTTCTAAAACGCTTGGTTCCATTTCCAACAAGTTTCCATTACCGTTTTCATGAAGGAAAGGCGAAGATGTGATCATGAGATTCAACTGATACTAATTGATACTAATGTTAACACTAACGCTAATACAACACCAGTACCAATATCAATACCATTGCCAATTCTAATATGAATTCTGATGTTAAAGCTACAATGTCATACTAATACTAATCCTAAGCTAGATAGAAGCAAGATAGAAAAAAAGGAAAAAGCGAGAAACTAAATAGAATGAATTTAAAAGTATTGAAGAGTAGTAAACCTTGGAAACTAGTATTCCAGTCCTTATTTACCAGTCCTATTTACCACCAATATGCCAATCAGTTTTTCACGTGTGAATGTGACAAATGGCATCGAATGTTGTTGAAAATGGAGTGGACTGTTACAAATGGTATCAACTGTTTACGAAAGGGAAACAGGCGGCCGTGTTGTTTGATGGCAGGACGAGGAATTTGCTGGCGTGAATTTGAAAATATGGTCAAAATTGTTCCCACGACAATCATATATTCACATTTGTTTGACTGTAATCTACCTTTTCTACTATTCGTGTTTTCAGGCTTTGTTTCAGATGATTTTTTGTTGTGCGCCCAAAGAGGCAGTTTCATTGTAATTTTTCATACAAACGGCTGCTTTAAAAACTAGTTCCATACATTTCTTGTTACAAGTGTATTGATCAAAATGATTAATTACACCAGTCATAACTGAAATCCAATTAAATCATCCTCCAAATGAAGCCATCCATACTGCATTTTCAACGCCTGGGACAAAATTTCTCTTATATTGTACATGATGTAGTATTATGTTATTTTTATCTTTTGATGTCTTTTGCTAAGCTTTAGTGAGATCATGCCATCTTATAGTGAAACTGCTCCTTGATGTGACGTTCATACTATAACTGGACTGGCCTAATTTTGTTTTCACTCTTACCATAACAGACCAAAATGTACTCTACTCTGTCTTGTACCCATTACAAATAATAATTTTTCCTTGTAACTAAATAACTAAACAATCGAAGTAGGAACCTATGAAATAATGGTGCAAAAAATCAGCAGCCTTTTAAATGCGTTCGCTATATTCATTCACGATTCTTCACGTTTTTCTCACAGTTACTATTTCATTGCCATTTCTAATGCTACGTGTATATAATCCAGTTGATATTGTGAAAATTCAGTAAACTGGCACCACGCAGTTGCTAATTTCCTACATACTGTTGTAACCCGATGGTTATGTACCTTTCGCAAAAACTGATCTGTAGAATTTTGGAAGAACACACTAATAAAGCTAAAACGGCCACCCGTGTTAGTTCCTGGCAGAAACAAATACTTCAAGATTTCAAAAGATGTTTTCCCAGTCAGTACGTAATGTAAAAAGGTACTGAAATGGTTTTCTCAGGAGTCTTTCTGCAGAATAATTCAGGGTAGCTTCAGGGTTAGTGTTGAGCTACCATTTATATCAGAGAAGCAACTGCCAGCGACAAAAGGGTAATTTTTACATCAAACTTACGCAACTATAATTATGTAGTCAATAGCAGAATAATTATCAAGGTAATTGGAATATTAATTGCAATGTGTTGTTGTAATTTTTAAACTTACAACTTTCAAATTTATAATAATTCTCGAACCGCTTCCATTCGTTAAGACAGAAAATGAACAATCATACTTAGGGTTTTCGTCAGCTGGCTTACAAGAACAAGTTTGTCTTTGAAACTTGTCAGTAACGGAACAAAACTTTTAATAACGAAAAATTACATGTATGAATGTTTCTAGACTACTTCATACAATAATTATCTTCGTTTGAATGGGAAAACTTTGCTATTCTGCAGCAAGTAAGTGTTCCCGATAGCAATCAAATTGTCAATGCACATGGAAAAATCAGCTTGCGACACTGCGAGCACAAATTAAATTTGAATGTCTTGCCTAAGCAGTGTTTATTTATAGATCACTCAGTATTATATTAACCGAATTCAACCTTAGGGGTATGGGAGTAAATTTAGAATGTAAAAAAAATAATTTCAATGTCCACAATGCCGTACATAAGATGAACAAGTAGAAATGTAACTCAATTCCAGCAACTACTATTCCGAAGTAATTTGCCCTTCGTTTTAGATAAGCTGGTGAAGAAGTTACATACAAATGGTAGTAAATATTTTGGCCAACACTGGCATGTAAGTTATTACGCGCAAAGAAATGAATCAATAAAATACACGTTAGAAAACACTGTCTTTTGGTATCAGAGGTGGGATAACAAACACCGCTGTCCCGAGGAAAGTTACGGCACATGGTGTATTTGAGGAAAAGTTTGTAAGCTGTAATCTTTGTGTCCCCGAATATGATTTGTCTCCGATAGTGATATATGTCCCGATAGTGATATGGCCCCGATGGTGATATCGATCCCCTATAGTGATATCGATCCCTGACAGTGATATGTCCCCGATTGTGATATCGATCCTCGATAGTAATTTGTCTCCGATAGGGATATCGATCCGGCCTGATAGTGATATGTCCCCGACAGTGATAACGATCCCAGATAGTGATATATTCCCGATAGTGATATCGATCTGTAGCTGGCCTGATAGTGATATGTCCCCGATGCTGATATTGATCCCTTATAGTGATATGTCCCCAATAATGATATCGATCCTCGATAATGATTTATCTCCGATAGTGATATCGATCCCCTATAGTGATATCGATCTCCGATAGTGATATGTCTCTGATAGTGATATCGATCTGGCCTGATAGTGATATGCCCCCGATAGTAGTATCGATCCCTGATAGTGATATGTCCCCGATAGTCAGTGATATCGATCCTCGATAATGATTTATCTCCGGTAGTGATATCGATCTCCGATAGTGATATCGATCCCTGATAGTGATATGTCGTCGATGGTGATATCGATCCCCGATAGTGATATGTCCCCGATAGTGATATCGATCCCCAATAGTGATATCGATCCCCGGTAGTGAAATGTCCTCGATAATAATATCGGTCCTCGATAGTGATAAGTCCCCTATAGAGACAAGTCCCCGATAGTGATATCCCCCGATAGTTTTATTGAACCCTGATAGTGATAAGTCCCCGTAGTGGTATACCTCCGATAGTGTTACTGATCCCTGGTAGTGATAAGTGGCCCCGATAGTGATATGCCCCAATAGTGTTATGTCCCCGATAGTGTTATTGATCCCTGATAGTGATAAGTCCCCGATAGTGGTGAGTCCCCGATAATGATATGTCCCCGAAAGTGTTACCGATCCCTTATAGTGCTAAGTCCCCGATAGTGATTAATGTCCCTGATAGTGTTATTGATCCCTGATAGTGATAAGTCCCCGATAGTGATAAATCCCCGATAGTGATAAATCCCCGATAGTCCCTCGATAACTAAAGCAGAAACATTTTTAAAATTCCCCCGAATGACATTTCTTCAGTATAAGCAAACATACGAGAAGGCATACAAGCATTCCTGTCTTCTGGTCGTTTAAAATAATTCCTCGTTAACACTAATGTTTAATTTTTGGGCTAAAAAGCTTGTTGCAACGGCCAGCATTTAGGAAGGACCTCGCTTGAACCACTACTAGTGCAAATGTGCGTCAAGTTCGATCAAGCTGTACAGAAAGCCAAGGAATGGGCCCGAAAAATAAGAGTTAAACAGTTTCTTTTTTCGGATAAAAGCGATGAAACTCGACGATTCTTTTTTTAAAAAGAAATTGCATGGTGTTTCCAGTTTAGAAAACACCAGCTTTTTCAGAATTCTGGAATGCTTCCGAGACGCCTCATCTAAAGGTCAAGATTGCAGTTTTACAAAAGTGGCTTTGAAAATGCATGATGATATCATTTGGCTTGATGAGGGAGCGATGGATTTTGAAAGGTGTGTCAAGTACCACTTACAGCAGTTAAGCAGAAACAAATAGAGCAGGTATTAGTGATGGACGGCGGTGTTTGCCCATAGATCACTGAAAAAGCCATGGTCAGCTGCCTTTCATTTATTTATAAATCCTTATTTTTGTACAGGCCGATGGTCGCTCACTTTGATAGTGATAGCAAAATATACCGTAAGTACCATTCCACGTGGTCTCCTAATTTTCTGGCAGGATTGATCCGATCCAGAGTTGGAGATATTTTTCTTTTATTTCACAAAAAATTGTGGGTTACCCCCGGTAATTTGACAAATATTCTAATGTTTAAGATCAAATTACATTAATAGGTTTATAACCATAGTACATTGCACTCCAAGCAAACTGCGACCATGCCGGAGCCTCATATCGACTGTCTAAGCTTATAATTGTTAAAATTCTTATTGTGATATGCAGAGGTAGAGTAAAAATATCAGGGCCTAGATAAGTTTAGCTCTAAATTTTGCTAAATGTGACTTTGAAAGAGGGTCCTGAAGGGGTAAAATGGGAACCGGAATTGGCCTGTTTTTGCCCTGGGAAAATGGGATTTAGATCACTGGGACTGAGATTTGATCACTGTGAATCGGGGAAAAAACTCGAAATGGGAATGGGATAAATGTTTTGAAGCACTGGGGAGTGGGATTTGGTAAAAAAAAAAAATTGGGCTGGGAGATGGGATTGATATGCCCCCCGCCCCCCTCCTTTGAGACCCTCTTGAAAAGCTAACGTTGGAACACATGTTATTAATCATTCAATATCGTATTTTTGAATTCAGTAAAGTTTGAACATTAGGACTAAAGCACATTTATTACTCCTTCAAAGAAATATACCAGGTTTTGCTGAACGTCACCATATGATTCTCGAACACATGGGTCTAACGGAGGAAAAGTTATCCGTCCACACTAACACGGTAACAGAACCGGATAAAATACTCTCCGTCCACACTACTCCGACATTTAGCTGGAGAAATCGCTCAAACGCCCCACTGGGCATGCGCGATGGACTCGAAACAGAATCACATGACTCATGTGACGTCAACGTATTCGAAAAGCTCCGTTCTCCCTGTCCACACTACTCCGCCTGGCCGGCGTTTTCAAATTTATCCACTCTGGAGAGCGTATTCGAAAAGCTCCGGATAAATGATGAAAACTGATCTTTTTGTTATCTGAATTAGTGTGGATGGTAGGCTTAACCGAATAAAAAAACAGATGCGTTTCACATTTACCCTTGTATAGTGTGGACGGGGTCTTTAACTAAAATTTTTCAGGGCCCATAAACTTTTAGCAACAATAGTATCGGACTGCTCCAAAGACGTTCACCAATTTTTGAGAAGTGACTCTCAATATAGGTAAAGCTCGATCGCACGAGTGTTTCTATTAACCAGTAGAAGAAAACATGTACGCTTCACAAAAGCTAAGTTTTCACTGAAGGCACCAACATCTCGTTGGCTTCTATGAAAACATGTACAGTTTCTTCTGTCTGTGCCTTCAGGCGCACGAAGCCAGAATACATCTTCTCCATCCACCTCTGTCCCCAGCCATGACCAAGCTTCAAGTGCCTACTGTGTTTTACAGAACTCAGTTGCTTTGGACAATTTCAAGAAATCCTTCAAACAGAATTATCATTTTCTACTAAATATGTCTAAACATGTATTGCATGACTGTTTTATGCGAAAAAAAACCCAGTGAAGTATTTGTTAGCTTAAGGATTTCTAAATACAAGACTGAACAAAACATGGTGTTTTATTTTCCATATTAAATTTTACAGACAAGTTGATTCTTGCACTATGGTAGATTCAATTCAAATTAAAAACATAAATATTTAGCATTATTTCTAAAGCGTTGAAAGACATTGAAGGTTTGAAGGTCATGGTCTTACTCTGCCAAACTACAGGTATCTAAATTATATGTTCATCACGAATATTTTTGTGCCAAAGTCGGGTCCGTTTAAAAAATGACGACCTATCCATTTTCCAAGGATGTTTGATTCGCATGTTATGGGAATACAAAAAGTGCATAATGAATAAAAAAACTCCTTGAAACTGAAGGTTGAAGATAACGGTCTAACTCTACCAAACTACAGGTGTCTAAACTCTATGTTTATCACGAATATTTCATGTGTCAAATTTAAAAAATGACGACCTATCAATTTTCCAAGTAGGTCTGATTCGCGGTTATGGGACAACGAAGAGTACATAATGAATAAAATAAGTCCTTGAAATTGAAGGTTTATGATAACGGTCTAACTCTACCAAACTATAGGTGTCTAAACTATATGTTTATCATGAACACGTCTTGTACCAAAGTAAAAACCGTTTAAAAAATGACGACCTATCTATTTTCCAAGGAGGTTTGCTTCGCACTTATGGGAAATCGAAAATTACTTACTGAATAAGATAGTCACCAAATACTCAGAATGCACCTTTGTACAAATGTTAGCTGAACCATTCGAGAATAAAAGCATTTTTCTTAACATTGATAACTACATTATTGATTTAATTGACTATTTTATTGTGCTGTTTGATGCACTGGTCGGGAAACTGATTACGAATTTGATAGCATGAAATCGTTGGTAGACGGAAGCGGATCCTATACACGTACGAAGCAAAGAAAACTGCAGTAATAATTCCCTGTGAATGTCAGAAATACTCTTTGAGACAACCGATCGTGGCATGGTGCGTCTCTCGATTTGACAAAACAATTCTATTGATCAAAACCGCCCAATTATTCATTTCTTCATTTCTTCTTTAAGTCCAACGCCGCCTGGGCTTCCATTTTTGCAAGCTCCTCTTGTATTTGCTGACATTTCTTAGGCAGCTTGTCGCTGGTTTTGGAGTTGGGTGTACCAAACAGTTCGGGACACGGTTCTTGGCCCTTTCCAATTCGATCACACGTGGACATCAGGTCGTAACACATTCTCTCGCTGACAACAGAGTCTTTCTTGTAATCAGGATGCTTCTGAACAAATTCTCTCACCCAACGCGCTGTGGTCATCAGCTCACCTGAGAGAAAAATTAATGTAGTGGATTGGGTACTAACATGGGATTGAGGTTTCATTTGAAAGGGAATCAGATTCAAGTTGGCGGACCCAAATTAAGTTCCAGCCTCTCGGGGTCGGGGAGGGAGTCACTTTTCTTTGTTTTTCATAAACGGGACTGGGACAACAGCAAAAAGGCCAATTCAGAGGTTGCTGTAGTAGCAAAAGCATACAACTGAAGTATAATTGTCTCAAGTAAGATACTTGTGCAGTCAACAGAAGTGACGTGAGAAAATTTGTAGATTTCAAAATCGCTACCTCTCGGTGAACAAAATGAAAATTATCTTTTGGACCCGTTATTTCGATAGCTGGAAAGAACACTGTGTTACAACTACTTTGTCGTTCACTGATTTCTAATCTGAGCGTTTAGAAAGAAAAGAAATGATTTTTGAATGAGACCCGTCAAATTACCGCCGTCTTCAAAATGCTCAAACAAGCCTGGCATAAAACTTCACCACAGTCTTGTAAACTATACATCAAAGTTCTTCCAAGTACGGTTCTCACATTGTTCCCGTTGATTGTGATAATTAACACAACTGTGATAATTAACACAACTGTGAATCCTCTTAGTTTCGTTCTATTTAGCTTCTTGCTTCCCTTTCAGATTTCAATTTTCCCCAGATGATCGGCTCTTGCGTACCAGGAACGCCTGACTGAATTGATCATGTGGCACCATCCCAGAAAACCACGCGCGCACAAAATGGTCTCAAAATGGCCGCCATTTAAAATTTCAGTCGTTGACTTTAAAATAATTCTGAGTATTATCAAAACTCATTATCTTTGAATAAATTTATCATCTAAAGTTGTAAATGGGCTAAAAAGCAACTTCTTTGTTGAATGTGATTACCAGAACTTGTCTGTTTAATATTTCATTTTATGGAATTCGTTTCTTTAGGACAACAGCGATTGTTACTAATATCGCCGCGCGTTCTCGGATGGTGCTAACTCCAAGCACGTGATCACATGGTCTGAATATGAGTGTTTCTTCGAGTTTAGTAGTGTAACCAAGACCGTTCCCTGTGGCTCATGTGGTCTGGTGCTAACCGTGTGTTTGAGATGGTGTGAACTGGCCGCCATGATAGTCAACAGGTACAAAAAATTGCTAACATAATACTTTTCTAAGATGCATAATTTGGGTAACAAGCAATAATTCCTATTTAGACGAACATCAATTCATTAAGCACGTGCACCTTTACCAAGATCAAGCCAATTTTAACTGATCTTTTGACACAGTTAAATATAATCCACAAGATGCTTAATAGGGATCTTTTCAAACAAACCCTTCATCAAATCTTTGTAACAATTAAACAAATTTAGAAAAACAATTTATCAATAACTAGAAGCAAATTGAAAATTTTCTGTATTTATTTGTAAGCTGTATTTATTTGCGAGAATTCTTGAGGGTAAATCAAGAAAGTTTGGTGACAGACAACAAAAATGAGGGTTGGTTACAAAGCTAGTGCCAGTCCCCTTACCTGAAGCTCTCTTCTGGATGAGCTTGAGGTACTGTGAGATCGTACACCTGGTGTCAACATCGATGTCCACATTACTAAGGTAACTGTTGATGAGAGGAATAAGACCAGGAAATTCCCCTTCCTAATGAGAAAAGAAAAATGCGCTTGGTATGTTACGTTTGTTTCAGATTCAGAAGACGATAGTGATGATAATGGCGGTTATGATGGTGATGATGATGATTATAGTAATGATGATGATGTTGACGATGATGATGATGGTGAAGATGGCGATGATAATGATGATGATGATGATGATGGTGATGATGACGGTGATGATAATGATGAAGATGATGATGGTGATGATAATGATGGTGATGATGATGGTGATGATGATGATAATGATGATGATGATGATGATGGTGGTGATGATGACGGTGATGATAATGATGAAGATGATGATGGTGATGATGATAATGATGATGATGATGATGATGGTGGTGATGATAACGGTGATGATAATGATGAAGATGATGATGGTGATGATAATGATGGTGATGATGATGGTGATGATGATGATAATGATGATGATGATGGTGATGATGACGGTGATGATAATGATGAAGATGATGATAATGATGATGATGGTGGTGGTGGTGATGATGATTATACTAATGATGATGATGATGATGATAGTAATGGTAATGATGATGATGGTGTGATTGCTGACGATGGTGACGGTGATGTTGCCGAGTGTGACGATGGTGGTGGTGATGATAGTGATGATCATGGGGAAGGTGATGATTGTTATGAACGTACTACAGGGCTCGACTTAACCACTAGCAAACCCGCAAAATCGAGCGTGTTTTCCAAATTTGCGAGTCAAAAAACTAGTCACTAGCAAATTCCTGTCAGCACATTCGCACCAAACTTATTTGCACTGTGCAAGTCATATACTTCCATGGCATATAAATCTATGATCATTTTCGTCAACAGATCGACTGGTAGGTTTTTCTGTATTTTCTTTTGTTACTTAGTTTTCTCCTGACGACTTATGGTTCGTTTGTTGAAATGTAATGGCTGTGACTGATTGGTTACTATTGTAAAAAGCATCACCTTTGACTGTCTTTTGTTCACATTTGTTCAAATTGTTTTTCCTTTAACTGTAAATTAATTTCACTTTTACAGAGCGAGACAAAAAATTAAAATCAGAGACTGGAAAGATTTAAGAATATAAAGATTCCTGGCAAATTGTAGCTTGTTGTATCACTTTCTATTTTGGCTAGTGTCCTTGAGCATTTCCCTTGTGAAAAGCAAAGAGTTGCTAGTGGTCAAAAAACTGTAGGTCAAGCTCTGGTACTAGCATACATTTAAGTATAAGGAGAGTTGTAGTGTCTCGTCAGTATCCGTGGTTTTTGTGGATTTATTTTAAACGTGGTTGGGACGGTCGGGAGAGCGCAAAAACGCCATAGACATTGATCTGTCCCTAATTCCAAAGTATCAGTGGGACCATTACCGTGAACAAGCACAAGAGCTGTTGTTCTTGAAGCCATAAATTTGTTGTCACAAACTAGACCATTCAGATTAAAAACACCTTCTCCAATTTCTTGCCAGCAGCTACGATGAATAATTCATGCTACAACAAGCCACAAACCATTAACTGCTGCTGCTGGTGAGAGTGCAGTCAGGTTTTGTGGGTATAGAATAAAAAAGGTTTGTTTCTGACTTAAAATTTTGCAAAAACTGAATCATGAAAGATACGTTTAAAAAATCATGTCCAAACGTTTAATATATACACGGGCTGACCGATCAACATTAATTAGTGAGACTGTAAATCAGCTAACTGCAACATCGGAATTAACAAAAACACTTTTTGGAATAGCTAGTAAGTAAACCCCCTTTGGTGTCTGGTCCCGAGAAGCGAAGTTTTGAGGACCATCTTTCAGCCAAGGGAAGAATATCTTCCCATAAACCAGTGAGCGACATGGGGGTTTATTAATTTTATAACCCAACTAAAGCTAGCTCAAAGTGAAACAAAACCAAATGAAATATTACATTATCATTTAATATTATTATCATTATCATTATCGTTATTATCATAATCATTATCGTTACTATCATTATTATTATTATTATCATTATCGTTATCGTTATTATCATTATCATTATCATTATCATTGTCATTGTCATTATCATTATTATCATAATCATTATCGTTACTATCATTATTATTATTATTATTGTTATCGTTATCGTTATTATCATTATCATCATTATCATTGAAAGTTATCATTATCATTATCGTTATCGTTATCGTTATCGTTATCGTTATCGTTATCGTTATCGTTATCATTATCATTATCATTATCGTTATCGTTATCATTATCATTATCGTTATTATCATTATCATTATCATTATCGTTATCATTATCATTATCGTTATCGTTATTATCATTATCATTATCATTATCGTTATCATTATCGTTATCATTATCGTTATCATTATCGTTATCGTTATTATCATTATCGTTATCGTTATCATTGTCATTGTCATTGTCATTGTCATTATCATTATCGTTATTATCATAATCATTATCGTTACTATCATTATTATTATTATTATCGTTATCGTTATCGTTATTATCATTATCATCATTATCATTGAAAGTTATCATTATCGTTACCGTTACCGTTACCGCTACCGCTACCGCTATCGCTATCGTTATCGTTATCGTTATCATTATCGTTATCATTATCACTATCGTTATCGTTATTATCATCATCATTATCGTTATCATTATCATTATCATTATCCTTATCGTTATCGTTATCGTTATCGTTATCATCATCGTCATCGTCATCATTATCATTATCATTATCGTTATCGTTATC
>JANRMR010144796.1:0-12615 GCA_025434825.1 Bergia sp. 'catenularis' | reverse complement strand
CTACTCCATCAATTTGTTCAAAAAGACTGCCGTTGAATTGAAACAGCTGATGTTTTGTAGCCACTCGTAGAAGCTCAGCAAGGTCATCCTGGGTGATGTTAAGGTTGTGTGTCTTATTGAACCAATTCCGAGTGAAGGCCTTGTTCGCAAGAATTTGGATGGATTATTAACAATAGATTTTTGAATTATTAACAATAGATTTTTACCATTGTTCAATCTAATTATAAGCACAATAAGGCTCTCCAATGTCAACAAACTACTCTTTTTGAGCTAGGGGCAGTCTATAAAGGAATGAGAGCTTTATTATGCTTTCGTATTTATTGCATGTATGTGAAAAAAAAATTTCTATGTTAGACATACAAGTATGTGATATCATATGACAACAAGTTTGTTGTTGCTTCTTGCTCTTTCAGAATCTTCTTCCGAAAAGCCGACCGAAGGTCGGGGTTGCCAAATATTGTGCGAAAATTTTTCAGTTAGACATACAAGTTTGTGATATCATATGACAACAAGTTTGTTGTTGCTTCTTGCTCTTTCAAAATCTTCTTCCGAAAAGCCGACCGAAGGTCGGGGTTGCCAAATATTGTGCGAAAATTTTTCAGTTAAATAAAATAGTTTGTAAGATAATACGACAACAAGTTTGTCTTACTTGTTTTATAAATTTTTCAGTTAGATAAAAACAAGTTTGTAAGATTATATGACAACAAGTTTGTCTTACTTGTTTTATAAATTTTCAGTTAGTAAAAAAGTTTATATGTTATTATATAACTATGGATAACGCATTGTTGAATCTTACAAAGCTTTTTGAAGAAGGAAAGATTTCAATTTCTTCATATTCGCGTGCTATTGAAGCACTTGATAGAAAATCGCAGGAAGATGTGGTTGCATTAGAACAACCAACTCCTGCTCCAAAACCAGTTGAGGAGAAAAAGAATCCACCAGAGCGAAAAAAGAAACAAGCTTTAATAAGTAAGTTCTTTCCCCCAGAGAAGGAAATACAAAAGACAGAGAAAAAGAAACCACCAGAGCGAAAAAAAGGCCGTCCAAGGAAAGGAAAAATGTCCCCTGGTGATACTTCAAAGAAACAAGCTTTAATAAGTACGTTCTTTCTTACAGAGAGACAGGAGAAAGAAAGGAAAGAGAAGGAAAGACAGGAGAAAGAAAGGAAAGAGAAGGAGAGACAGGAGAAAGAAAGGAAAGAGAAGGAAAGACAGGAGAAAGAAAGGAAAGAGAAGGAGAGACAGGAGAAAGAAAATTTTACAAAATTGAAAAAGGAATTATTGGAATTACCAAAAGAAAAATTAAAAGAGTTAAGTGAAGAAATAAAGGGTAAAATAGAAGGAAAACCAAAAGACTTGAAGGATAAAATTAAGAAAGATAATCTTGAAAAATTGTTTAAAGTCTTAAATCTAACAGATGAAGAAGCATCTTTATCTAATTTTAATAGGTTTTCCAATGAAAGAATTGAGGGTTTATTGAAGACTTTAAATAAGAAAGATAATCTTGAAAAAATTTTTAAAACCTTAAATCTAACAGATGAAGAAGCATCTTTATCTGATTTAAATAGGCTTACTAATGAAAAAATTGAGAGCTTATTAAAAAGTTCTAAAGAGAAATTAAATAGAATTTCAAAAAACTTAAAGGATATAATTAAGAAATCTAAAGGTGATAATAATCTTGAAAAATTGATTAAAGCCTTAAATCTAACAGATGAAGAAGTATCTATACTCGGGTTGAGAGATGAGAAAAAAAGGAATAAATCTGGTATTACTGATGAAAGTATAAAAGCAACATTAGAATTGTCAAAGAAAAGATTATATGAGCTTAGTAAATCTATAAAGAGTAAAATAAAAATAAAATTAGAAGAAGAAAACTTCAATAAATTAATAAAACTTTTGGGGTTAACAGATGAAGAAGTATCTTTACTTGGATTGAAAGATAAAGAAACGAGAGAGAGAGAGTATGATTTAACAAATATATCAATAGAGCGGTTATTTTATGATCCAGAAGGAATTGAAAATTTGAGAGAATTTTTCAAAGATAAAATAAAAGAACATGAACAAGAAGAGAAAAACAGGTTTAATCAAACTCAACCTACTATTGGTAATTTCTTAAGAGCTTGGTATCTTGAAACTAAAATTAATGATTCAGTCAAGTTTTTCAAAAATTATAATGAAACAATCAAAAATAAACTGATTGAAGAGTTAAAAGATCTTGGTCCTATAAAATATCAACTTGCATTAAAAATTTGGTTCAAAAAGCTAGTTACTGACAGAGAAGAATTCAAGAATGCTATATTTCTAAACAATCAAGAAGTCATAATTAATTCAAATGAAATCAATGAAACACTTGAGAGATCAATAAGTAATATTAATTTTAAAGTTGAAAATTGGATAAACGATTCTTCATTGATTGTTTTCAAAATTGAAATTCTTTGGTTGAATATTGCTAAATATATCCCAATCAAAGGAACAGCATATATTGATCTTCCAAAAGAGCTCAAAAAACAAAAAAGCGATCATTAATGTTAAAAATAATGACCAAATGTGTTTTCGGTGGTCTCTTAGATCTGCATTATTTCTAGCAGATAGAGATGCTGAAAGGGTTACAAAATATCCTGTCAATGATGGATTAAATTGGAGCGGTATTCAAGACCCAACTCCTATCTCTGATGTAAATAAGATTGAAAAGCAAAATAATCTTGCTATAAATATATTTGGATATGAGAAAAGAGATGATGACAGCGATAGAGTTATTATTTATTATTTATCAAAACAACCACCTGAAATGAAGAGAATTAATTTGCTTTTACTTGAGAAAGGCGATAAATGTCATTATACATGGATAAAAGATTTGAATCGTTTATTATATAGTGAGACAAAACACAAAGGGAGGAAATACTTTTGTGAATCATGTCTCGAATCATCTTATACAACTGAAGAACTTCTTAACAAACATAAGAAAGATTGTCAAGGTGTTGGAAATTCAGCTGAAGGAGATGTAATCAAGGTGCTGAAAATGATGAACAAAAGAGCAATACAACAACCACAAATATTCATGAAGCGTGCAGTTATTCTTACATCAAGGTTCGATCTGATGGATTTGCTGAACCCCCAAAATCCTATAGAGGACCTGATGTTGTCAAACATTTCCTTGATGCTCTTCAAGAAGAAGAACATATGATAAAAGAAGTTCTTAAAAATCCTGTTCCAATGCAGATAACTGAAGAAAATGAAAATGCTTTCAAAAATTCAACTATTTGCTGGATATGTGAAGGAGAGCTTAAAGATGACCGTGTGCGCGATCATTGTCAAATAACAGGCCTATATCGTGGTGCTACTCATAAGGAATGCAAATTGAAACTTTGTTTTAACCCAAAAACAACACCAATTCCAGTTGCTTTTCACAACCTCAAGGGGTATGATTCGCATTCTCATTATGCAGCGAATCAGTGAAATAGAAGGAAAAATAACATGCATTCCAAATAATTCTGAGAGGTATATTAGTTTCTCGCTTGGAAATCTGCGATTCATCGACAGTATGCAATTTCTATTATCTTCACTTGATATCCTTGTAAGTAATACAAAAGAGTTTCCAATTACAGAAAAATATACACCAGAGAATTGTGATTTACTGAAAAGGAAAAGGAATATATCCTTATGAGTATATGGATTCATGGGAAAGATTCAATGAGATCCATTTACCACCTCAAGAAGATTTCTTTTCAAAATTGAATGGAAGTGGTATCTCTGATAAGGATTATGATCATGCACAAAATGTGTGGAATGCTTTCAATATTCAGAATATACTGATCCCTATTGCCGTACTGATGTAATGCTTCTTGCAGATGTGTTTGAGAATTTCAGAAAAGTTGCTCTCAATAATTATGAACTTGATCCTGGTTGGTATTATACAAGTCCTGGACTCAGTTGGGATGCTCTTCTTAAAACTACACATCAAGAGCTTGAATTACTATCTGATTATGACATGCACCTCTTTATAGAACGAGGTATGCGTGGTGGCATTAGTATGGCCTTAAAACGATTTGCAAAGGCTAATAATCCTTTGCTTGAGGAGTATGATCCTGAGAAGCCAAATACATGGATTACGTACCTGGATGTAAATAATCTGTATGGAGAAGCAATGAGTAGACCACTCCCAACTCATGGATTTAAGTGGGTTGAAGAAATTGATGTTGAAAAGATTGTGAATCATCCTGAAGACGATCCCACAGGGTTTATAGTTGAGGTGGATATTGAATATCCTGAAGAGTTGCATGATGCTCATAACAACTATCCTCTTGCTCCAGAGAGATTGAAGGTTGAGAAGGAATGGGTGTCTGATTATCAGAAGCAATTCATCACTGGGAATGAAGTAAAGAAATTGGTACCTAATTTAATGAAGAAAGAGTGATATGTTCTTCATTACAGAAATTTGCAATTATATCTATCTCTTGGAATGAAATTAACAAAGATTCATAGAGTTCTTGAATTCCAATAAAGCCACTGGATGAAGCCATATATTGAGAGAAATACAGAGTTGCGAAAGAAAGCAACAAGCACTTCAGAAGGAGATGTCTTTAAACTGATGAATAACAGTGTATTCGGTAAAACAATGGAAAATTTACGCAAACGAGTGAACATTAAATTAGTTCGATCAAGTGAAGAAAACAAATTACGCAAATTGATTTCAAGCCCTGCGTATAATCGTTCGATTGTATTTGACAATGATTTGGTTGCAATTCATTCAAATAAGACAAAATTGTATCTTAATCGTCCTGTATATGTTGGGATGTGCATTCTTGATCTATCAAAACATTTAATGTTTGATTTCTATTACAACAAGATGAAGAAAAAATATGGCTCAAATGTAGAGCTTCTTTATACAGACACTGATTCACTTCTCAATATTCAAACTGAAAATATTTATAATGATATGAAAGATGATATTGATGAATATGACACAAGTAATTACCCAAAAGACCATTTCTTATATAGCGCTAAAAACAAGAAGGTTATTGGATTAATGAAGGATGAATGTGGTGGTAGACCAATCCAAGAATATGTTGGATTACGCCCAAAAATGTATAGCATTCTCGAATCTGATGGAAGCAATATACGCAAAGCAAAAGGCATCAAAAAGTCTGTCATCAAGGAACAAATGAGACATAATGACTTTAAAGATGCTTTATTTGAGAAAAAAATATTCCGTCATGGAATGAATACTCTGCGATCAAAGGGTCATGTGATTCATGGACAATACATAAATAAAGTAAGTTTGTCTCCATTTGATAGCAAACGATAAATTCTTCCAGATGGAATTGAAACACTCGCTTACGGTCATAAATCAATTGGTGGCAATTGAGAATCGTGAGGAACAACTTGAAGTTCTTCTCTCACAAAGCCACGTTTTGGTGTATCTTTATCTTCAGGATAGAGATAATATATCACAGGTTGATTTGATTTAATCATCTCAGTTCCAGTAAAATGAATCTTTATTGACCATATAGGATCTGTAGCACGTTTACGACCACCTTCAAGCTCCCCAGGCTGATATAAATAACGAACAGGAGTCAAAGTTGGGAGCCTTTTTTCGTTTAATCCAACAGGCCGTGAAACTTTAATTGATGGAATGGAATCTATATTTTTCTCTTTTATTGCATCTTTTTGTTTTTTTCCAGTCAATCTGGTTACTTGATTATTTAAAGTGGAAATCACATTTGGTAAAATTTTAACCCATTCAAGAGATCTTTCTCCTTTTGGTAAAACTAATTCTTTTGCATATTGATATTGAAATAATCTCTCAGATAGCGTTCTATTAAAGCGTTCAACTATACCTTGATCGCGGTGAATATTTGGATTTCCAATTCTTATATCTGTTCCATGACTTTTTAATAAATTCTTGAAAGATCCTTTAAACTCTGATCCAGGATCTACTTGAAGCAATTCAGGCCATTTAAGTGAGCTTCTTGAATAAATATTTTCAATAGCTTTTGCAACTTCTTAAGAGTATTTTGATTTAAGAGGTTCTGCTTCTTTGTAACGTGATGCAACATCTACGATAGTAAGTGCATATTTAAATCCATTATCATGTGGAAGAAATAATAAATCAGCTTGATGAACTTTGTTTAGAATATTAACATTAAGGTATCCTCTTGGTATATAATATGGTGGAGGAAGACTTATTTGCCATATTGTTTGTTTTTAAGCCATAATTTTGCCTCTCCTTCAGATATATCAGCAGCTTTTGCAAGTTTTCTTATAGCAGCAAATCCTTTCCAAAGTGCTTTTGGGTTATAATAAATTGAAGCTAGATTATTTTCTTCTTTTTTTATACCCATTCCAAGTTTATTTTTTGCAGCAATCGTGTTTCGTACAGCAAAATGCGCCCACTGTCTTTGTGAATATGGGATACTATCAAGCGATTTTACCAATTTACCATCTGCTTTGTTTTTACACTTTACTTGTTCATCTTTTGATTTTTTGCTGCAAAGACTGTAATCAACGTCAGGTCTCATTGCTACAGCGTCTGTGAGGCCAGTTGGTGGATCATAGATATCTAATATCTCACCTGTATTAGGAACAAATTTAAGTTGCTTATCAAGTGGATTATAGGGGCCAGCGTATTTCATATTTGGTAAAGTAAAACCCCTTTTTGGTCGTGGCAATTTTCCAATCATAGAATGAATATCAATGCCATCACCTTGCAATAAATTAGGCTTTATTTTATATAGATTTTTTAGATCTTGTGAATCTCCACCTCCAAGCTGTGATTGTGAAATAAATTTTGATTTTTTAAATCCACATACAGAGCATATTGACTCAATTCGGAATCTTCCTTGAGGTGTTTTCAAAACATGCTCGCTTCCAGGTACATTCGTTGTATATCGTCTATCTTTCACACAGTAAGATGTTTTTGCTTCCATTGTGTATACAGTAGCAGAAAAAAGTATTTAATTTATTGTTTCAAAGATCAAAATAGTTGAGGATGAATTCAGGACCTCTTTTAACAGGATGTATAATTTCATTCCAAGGGACATTCATTTGCCGCTCAATCAGAAAATAAACGCACTACCAACCACAAAGAGCTGTTTTACGGTCTTGGTTTTCATCAGGCGACCATTTGAGATCATTTCCAAGATATTTTGCAACCTCATTTGGGGGTGGCATTCCAAATGAATCAAAATATTCTTTGTTCCAATAAGCAACCCAGTGAGTACCTTCACCAAATATTTCATCGAGGTTTATAATTCCACACTCAATTTGTTTCCTCTTTTTTGGAAGTGTATCTCGACTGAATACACCTCTAAAATTCTTTATCTTAAAATGCTTCACAAGAAGGAGCAGATCTTTTGTGGAAAGCGGATAATTTATAATAAAGCGCCTAATAGCGGGATCCCTTTGAACGGACTTTTTTTCCAAGTAGTAGCCCTTTTGCTGTTTGAATGTTTCTCATTTTTTTATCACCAATTCGATCGATTTGCAACCCATCACCTATAATTCTATCACCAAATTGTTTTCCTGTGAGTGCATTAAGAAGCAATGGAATGCCAAGACTGGCAAGCATTGTTCCCAAGAAGCCACCTCTCAACTCACTTCCTGTGAAAGAAAGTCTCCCTCTTGCGAGATCTCTTTGTTGCTTTGGAGTAAGAATTGATTTCAATTTTGAGATCTTTTGCATTTGTTCTTTTGAAACTGGAATAGAATCTCCACTTCCTTTTAATATTTTCTCTATACCGAAAGATGAAAGACCACTCAGTGCGCCTGTTGCGAGCAGTTTAAGAACATTCATTGCTGCAGGCAGAACCTTTCGCGCAAGACTTGCTAATTTCAACTTCTTGCTGCCTCATTTGGGGCTGTGAAAAGTCGATTTCCATTCCTTTTCTTGATTGAACTGCTTTTTTCAATCGATTTGTTTGCCTGTTTGTGAGAAACACTTTATCATTTCCTTTCAGAAGTTGTTCATAAGTCACTCTAATTCTCACAGGCACTTTTTTATGATATGGTCTCAAAAATTTTTGCTTTTGACCATCAGATAAGTTTATCATATGTGCATTGTATTGAGTCATTTTATATTACTTTCGAAGTAATACTTTGTTTGAAGATTGGTATATTTCAACGTCTTCACTGTGTAAAAGGAGACTCCACAAATTGTAATCAGCATTGGTTGAATCGCTTAAAGTATAATGAACAGTTAAAATAACTTCGTCTCCGAAATCTGGCTCTCTTCTTGTAAGATCAAAGTATAAAAATGGATATAACAGTTTAAAATTTGAAACATTCAAGTTGCATCCTGCTCCCATTGTGTCATCATTTTGATTGATATAATCAATCACAGATCTATATATTCTTGGAAAATCATTATGTGGTTGAAAGGAGATTTCAGGATATTCCCTACCATTATTGATTTCAAGATGAATACTTTCTATATACTGATTGTTTGCAATATTTGATGTATTAAAAAGCTGTGGATTTTGTAGTTGATTATCCATCACATTCGTATTCAGAAACCATACAAACAAATGTTTTGGATTTCGCACTCCAGTTGTCACAACAAAGGTATCTGATCTGGTTCTTCTTGCGCTGCTTTGATCAATACGCTCTCTGAGATATGTCCACTTATGAGGTTTAAGGTAATTATTAACATAGAGTGATTACCCTGCTGGTGTGAATGTCAACCTTGGTATTTGTAATTGCATGCTTATGACAATCAATCTGCAGTCATTTGTAGCCCTCCAGATGAAATTACCATCAGAATTAATTGTAATCCCAATTTCCATGCGCCCTGAAGGTATCAACTCTGTTCTGAGTGATTCAAAAATTCCATACTGATTGAGAGGAATTTCTGTCGAAACAATTGCTTTTGTATCAAGTTGAAGTTTACGATCAGCAAATCCTTTATTATAATTTGCAGCTTGCGCAACTCTGTTTTCTGCAACTTGTGTAGTATCTTTATAGAAAAATTGGTTTGTTCCAATGCTTTGTGTATATGGAGTGCTCCACTCAAGAAGAGATTTTATATGACCGATGAATAATGCATAATTAAGGTCGTAAATTATTTTTCCACCGAAACGGATTGTCAATCCCTCAATGAGAGAAAATGATCCATTAATTACACCATCTTGATCTGCAGCAGCAACATTTGAATTATCAATTTGAGTTGTTTGAAATTTAACAAGAAGTCTTGCATTATAGAAATCAAGTGGTGTTACTTCATTTGATGTATCAACAATGAATCTTTAACCACTTTTCTTTTGTCGATTATTATTTCCAGGATCACTAAATCTCTGGCCATCAAGTTCAAAAAACACATCTTCCTTTCTCTGACAATTTTCTAATGATCTGAAAGACATCTTTATATAATGATTGAAAACATTTTTTAAATGAAAGTCTATATTCTACGAGTTCCTCTTCCTTGCGTAAGTAATGCTAATTTACGCTCTTCAATGCTTAAATCATTATCTTTCTTTTTTGGTTATGTTGGAGGGTTCTTTCTTAAAATTTCCATTATTTTGTGTCCTTGATCTGGAACATGGTCTGTAGAATCTCCAGCGATTTTTGAAAGTGCCTTTTTTGTTGCAATCTCCCCTGTCTTCCTTGCTGCTGATGTTGTAACTTTGCTCAATATCGGTGCTATTATGTCTGACAATCCTATTCCAACTTGCTCATAACGAGCTGTGTCTTTATTATATACTCTTCGACCATTCAACACCATTGAGATCGATTAATTGATTTGTTGGCCCTCGTAATGACACCTCTAATTCAGATATTTCATTTGTAAGGATCTTTGTATGAAGTGCTCTCTTTGGTTCATAAAGAAATGGATAAGATCTCCTTAGTGATCCTGTATCAATAACAGCAATCATATCGTTCAAATGACCATCAACAATGCTTTCAACACCACTGATATGAAGATACAAGCCATCAATGCCATTTGTTATATCAGGGAGAAAATCACCTGATGATGTTGTAGTAATTATTTTTGGTTTAAATCCAAGAAGCTTGCTAAAATTACCAATTGATAGGTCAATTTGAAATCCTGCTACTAATTCAACAAGAACGCGATATGTTGATAAAACGAACGATATGTTTATTTTGTTTGAGTCAGAGTCACTACTTGGTGCATGGCCATCTGTTTTCAAAATGTCATCAATATATTCATTAATATCGTGGTATGAATAGCTGCCTGATGGAAGAGTGATAACTTTCTATGTGCTTCCAGAATCATATGATAATTTGAATTGATTGTTTCCATTTGTTACATTGTACCAGCTAAATTTCCCACTCAAGCGATCAAGAGATATTGTATGACGCATTTCTCTTGAGAGTTTTAGAATTGGATCAAATTTTACTTTGAATTTTTGTGGAGTTCCTCCATTCTCTCGATTGATGCTGCTTATAAACAATGGTGTTTCCTCCATGATTACATTTGCATCTTATATTTTCTTAAAAGTTCAGCAAGATCGGTGTTTGAAAATTCATTCAAATCTCTTAACTTATGTGCAATATCTTTAAATTCACGTTTTACAGACCTTGAATTATTTCCAGCGAGAATACTACCTCCAAGGATTTCAAGTCTTTCAATAAGATCATCTGGAGAACTAAAGTATATTGGTTTGATACCTCTTCCTGTTACCTGTTGATAATGCCTAAGAGAATTGAGTCTAATTGTTCTATATTTATTTTTCCTTTTTTCTTTCCTCTTTTAACACTTCCTTTCTTTGCTCCAAGCTGTTGATTCAAATTAGCTGCCACTTTTTTCGATTCTCTTTCTGATTTATTGATTAAAGCATTTGCTGGTGAATCCAAATGATATTTTTCAAATATTGCTAATTCTCTATCAGTGAATTCATTATTCAGGTCAATAACGTTTTCTTTTGGTTCCTCTTGTGTTATTTTAATTTCATCAAGCTTTTCAATTATTGGCTCGAGATTTTCAGCAATCTCAGCTTTTTTATCCTTCTCTTGATTCCTTATATCCTTAAGAGTGTCTTTGAGTATCTCAACTTTTTGATCAGATTCAGATTTCTGAATTGCATATTCCAAATGTGAATTAATATCCATGATTTATAATATGTATATTTACTTTTCTATAATAAATATTCATAATGGATATACCAAATTATGACTCTAAAGTGAAAACAAAAAAGTTTTATCAATTGTATGATTTCATGCCTGACCGTCCATTCAGACTTCTAATCGCCGGCCCATCTGGATCTGGAAAGAGCAATTTACTTTGTCATATGATAAGAAAGCCTCTCGTATTTTATGACAAATTGTATCTATTTTGCCCCAATCTTCATCAAGAATCATATGAAGAACTAATCAATTTTATGAAAAAAAATTTCAAAAGAAATTAGTTATGATGCAATGACAACAGGCACTCAATTAAGTGATAAACCTGATTTAGAAAACCTTGATCCAAACTCAAATAAAATAATTATATTTGATGATTTTGTTTCTAAACCAGAAGCTCAACAAAGTAAAATATGTAATTACTTCACAGGAGGTCGGCATCGTAATTGTAGTATTATATATTTGAGTCAAAGTTATTATAAAACTCCAAAAACAATAAGACTTAATTGTAGTCATTTTGCTTTATTTGCATTTCCAACAAAGAACGAAAGAAGCGCAATTTGTTCTGAATTATCAATACCACGTTTTAAATACGAAAGAGCAGTTGCTCATCCATTTGATTTTGCTTTTATAGATAAACCTAAAAACCATATTTCAAGAAACTTTTACGGTCCTATTTAAATATGGGTATATTCAATGATTACTGCTCAGAAAATAAAGAAAAAGATATTCAAGAACAAATAAGAGCAATAAACTTCACACAAACAATAACAAGTGGTTCAAACCATGTTTTCAATTTTAAAGCTTTTAAATGGAACTTTATCACGTGTGTTGTTCAGATATTTCTTCCAAATCAGAGGCAAACTTTAGTTATATCCCGAAATGATACTAATCCACAACAAATAAACATATTTGGGGACTCAATCACATCAAGAAATTTCAGATGCTACAGATAGTTCTGTAAAAGTAAGAGGTCAGAATTTTGGTTATTACACAAAAAGGAACACAATCTGTTCCAGCTGCATGGACTAATAGAAACCAAATTCCATCATATTGCGTTAAACAAAAATCAATTAGTTAAAGAAATTTATATATATTTTCATCATGGCGTTAAATATTAAGCGAGTTACGTGGGACAGTCTTAAAACAGGAGAATTCTTTTATTTGAATGATGCTTATACTGTTCTTTCAAATGTGAAAGTAGATATGACAATAACTCATCGAGATTGGGGTGAATTTAGAATGATTCAGGCACCAGATGATCTTGGAAAGGCATTACTCGCGAGAACAACACGAACTGTATGGGTTGAAAAAACAACTGCAGGATTCACCCTTCATTCATAAACTTTTAAATTAAAGCTTTTTTCTGTTTTAATATATAACATGGGAATTTTCAATGATTTTGGTGAAACATTGGCGCGACAGATCAAAGAGGACTAAGAGGAGAACGGGGTATTGGTTTCGTAATTGATTCAAATGGAGATTTCAATATACAAAACAAAAAGCTAACAAATGTGAAACCTCCTTCCAACCAACAAGA
>JANRMR010144686.1:0-12615 GCA_025434825.1 Bergia sp. 'catenularis' | reverse complement strand
ACCCGTTCGATCGAGAAAAATTAATGGAAAATACTACGAAAATTTCATGAGAATGACAGTAATACCACGAGTGCGTAGTGTCACTTTCATAAAACATGAATGGTATTTTTCATTAATTCTTTAAAAACAAGGGTGGTGTTTTACGTTAATATCACACCTACAAAAATACGACCAATTTTCTGCATTTGACTTGAAGGACTGCGATTAGTTCGCGCTTATGTACTTTGAACAATTTGAACCGGGAATCTTTTTCGTTATTTTCAACCAGAAATTTTGCGAAAGTTTTCAAGAAAAAAAACCGTAACAAGTGTACGAAAATTTTCCTTGTTTGCTTTGTTGTTGTTCCTAAACTACCGTTCTCCCGCCATTTTTTCTATTTTTGGCGCGCGCGTCACCTCATTTTCCCGCTTTTTTGGACGCGCGCGCGTACGAGTTTTGGTTCAGAACAAGTATTTCTTCGTCTCTCAGTGTTGTAAAGTATTTTGAAGTCAGCTCATTTTGGAGCAAGCGAAGTTCCCGGATGACAGTGCCAATTAATGTGACATGTGCTATTAAGGATTTAATTACACGGATTAAAGAAAAATACACGGTAAATCAGCTATTCACAGCCCAGTATTTTTTGTAGGTGTGGTATTAATTATAAACTTATCGTGTTCTATTGTAAACACCATAATCTAAACGCTTCTCTCATTGTTTTATAAGCATTGGAAACAACGATGCGCATTAATGTATTTTTCGCATGCACGAATAACAATAATTTGAACTGTTTGTCATAGGTTTATAGCGTGATGTAAATTGGTTGAAATATAATACTTTTTTTGTTTTTGTAGATAAGCCACGTTAAGTTGAACGTGGCTTCGTCTTGTTGACCATGTTGATGTACTCATGGAAAACGCTAGCTTGCGTTCAAATTGTTTTAAAATTTACTGACTGATGGTAAATGAGGGTTAACGAGGGCTAACGAGATTAAAGGAGACTGGAATCAAAATTGATAAACGCGTGGTTGTTTGGTTGAAGTGTTCTAGTAACATGTTTTCCAACTATTTACGGTTGAAAAGACAGTTGGTGCAGTAAAAAGTAATTTCCTTTCGGAGAAAAAGAAATGAGCGAGTAAATATACTCCCGGGCTTCCTATAAATCCTTACGAAGAATCTAAACGTGTCAGAAGGATATACTAGAATCAGTCAGTGGTCTCTGCCCATTGTCTTGAGACATTTCAACCAATTAATTTTCAAGTTTGGTAAATAAGTTGATCAACCAAAAAATCCAAAGCCTAACTTATCTTGCTAATAGAACATAAAAAGACCCAATCTTTTCAAACAATTAAAACAGGTGATCCCAATAAAAACATTGAAAATGTCCGCGAGACTAGCAACAAAATCAGGAGAGTTGACAGTGCTACTTTTTGTTATTTTAAAACAATTACATACGTCTCGGCCACTTCATGCTGACGTAAAGACAAACAGACAGACAGATAAACAGATAAAAGACAGACAGATAGAGACGTCAGACAGACAGACAGACAGTACTTTACAAACAGATGTATCAAATTAGATGAAAAAAAAAATTATTGTGTGACCGACCGAATCTAAATTTTTCTTTTACGTCCTTATCTAGGCGATTATTTTAGCTAACCTTATTCAGTGGAAAGGGATTAAGTACAACAATACTCCTTACCCTCCCTGGGCCGAGTTTTTGGGTTGGTGCATGGCCCTCGCTTCCATGCTGCTCATCCCAGGGTTTGCGATTTACCAAATATGGCAAACACCTGGCACTCTGTGCGACGTAAGTAGATATTTACTTAGGGAGTGCTTTATGATTAGAGCGATTTTCTTTTGACCTTGAAAAACTCGTTGACTGCATGTTGCCTCTGCCAAAAAAAACAAAAAAAAACAAACATTTTAGTAGTTTTTAATTTAGTCACGGAAAACTGTTCGTTTGTCCCAGTTACAAATTGTAGTCTGTTGCAGTGAAACTTTGTTAGCTAATTTTGTTCTCCCGACAAATCAAAATCAAAATCAACATTGATACCGAAAAAGATGGCGGCTGTACAAATGACCACAATGCCTTGCGAACCTAATTTAGCGATAGCTGCACATAGCAGACCATTTTTTTTTTTGGAAACTTGTCCATGAACTAACAACATTGTGTACACTATTTTTGAAGTTTTTTTTATTCTTTCTGTGCTTTTTTAATGAGCGTTTTCGGGTTTTTCATGCGCTAGGAATTCTGTGTAAATGTACCAGCCGCCATCTTTTTTAGTAGGGACAATTAAACAATTCAATAAGATGGCATGCGCGTTCACTGTACCCGAAATGACGTTACGAAGAGGGAAAACTAACTTCTCGTGAAAGAATACTAAAAATATATAATTTTTTGTTCAAAGATTGTTAAAAACGTGAGGAAATCATCAAGATGGGTTTTTAAAGAATTCTTTAGTCGGAAACAACTCGGATTTTGGATCTTGCTATGACAGCATTTGGTGATGGCTTTGAGAAGAAGTTGCTTTTCACTGGTATAATGTCATTTTAAAGTCTTGAAAAACTCGAATTACCCTTGTTTGCTCATTTTCTCACGTTTTTAGACATTACTGAACAGTTTGAGGCGGGAATTCATTATTCGCAGTCAATTGTGTTGACAACTAGAATGCGTACACCTTAAAGACATGCATGCAAAGTCTTCTGCAACCATTTTATTGATCTTAATAAATTTCTTTACTTCTCTTAGCGAATTCGCTTCCTTCTGAGGCCAGACGAAATTAAGCTGACCGAGATAGAAGAGCGTCACGGACTGAAAAAGAAGAAAAACTACTTAGTCTATGTGAGTAAAACTTCGGGTTCCTACTGTCTCTTGATTTGTAAACAATTATCTTTTCAATTACTACATAAGAGAGAGCAAGCCTACTTCAGGATTCAAGGTCTCCTCTTTAATGAATCACCTTTAGCGAGTCAGTCACAGTTCCTCCTGTAAGTCACAAAAATAACGGACAAGTCCTAAAACATACACAATAAATTACATACATACATACATACATACATACGTACGTACGTACATACATGCATGCATACATACATGCATACATGCATAACAATAGCAATGATAATAATAGTAATATTAATAATGATAATAATGATGATGATGACGATGTCGGTAATGATAATAATAGCAAGATATGCTACACAGCACGAAACGAAAATTGATTTGGCCATTCTCGTGCCCAGGGCCCACGAAGCCTCCTGCCAAACGGATGGCCTGACAGCAGTTACAGTTACAGTTGGGTTTTTTCTTAGTTTTAGAGAAGGGAGGAAGGAGACCCACACGTCCCCCCACCCCTCCCCCCTCATACTGCCTTCGTGTTGTTCAAAACGGATTAAGGCTACTGATAAGATATGTCTCAGATTTGTCTAGTAAACGTTTTGTTGCAGCTACATATATAGCAATTTCAAAATGTGTTTTGCTTACACTTTTTCCGCTACTTCAATCAAGGGAACACAGCAACACTTGTTGTTTTTTCGTTCGTTGTCGCTCGATCTATCGCCATTTTGTTTTGTTCTCAATGGTTATCCGCCGAACAGAAATGTGGCGGGCGCAAGGGCCGAGGGCCGGAGTCCCTAAATACGAGGGCCGAAGGCCGAGCGCGAGTGAGGAAAAGAGAGGAAGGGAGTGAAACAAATACTACGTGATCGTGTCTGCACCAATAAGAATCTTCCTTTTGGGGGTGTGTCTTTGGCATATGCTTGAAACTCGCCCCTGTGACGTGACATGTTATCACTGACCTGTAATTGCTACAATTTTTCCAAAGATAATTTCTTTTCATGCTTAATTTATCCCAAACGTGACATCTGCGGCAAGCAGTGCGCAAAAACGAAAGACGAATATTGAAGGCATATTGCATGGCTTCTTACGATTCTATATGCGAAGAACAAAAAAAGTTTAAAATATTGTATTTGAGGGTTTCAGCGTTTTTCTCACTGACACTGGTGAAAGCTGGGGTGGGGAAGTCATTCCTTCTCCGAATTATAGTTGGAGAACAGCGGGAGAAAGGTGGTTGTTTCGTCACCGCTTCGACCGGAATCGCTGCAGTGAATATCGGTGGGACTACGATCCACTCGTTTGCTGGCATCGGAACTGGTTCAAAATCGACTTTTCTAAATTTTTTTTGCTTCTGGTAAGCTTGAAAGCTTCTTGTACAGTAATCTGCGAGCTGAAGCTATAAGCGAATAGCGCCTGTATTCTGTCACTATCCGGCGATGCAAGAAAAAATATAAAACGTAGTACATACAAATTTTTAAAACATGATGCAGACGGTTGAAAATATTGAAATCGAACGAAGCGAATGTCGATCCTTTGTTCCGTACTTGTTGTTGCTGGGTATATTATTCATCATAATTACATGTAAATTAATATAAATTTGCAACACCTTTGTTCCTGGTAACACTACATGTTTGTAGCAGCGAGTTACATGCATCAGGCCAAGGAATGTTAACGGTTCCATTCCCCTCCTCCATTCCTGATTCCTTCCGTTAGTTTTTAAATTTGAATTTTACCTGCTTTCAAGTTATAGGTTCCCAGCGGACAACTGCCTTTTTTATACGCCATCTATCATACAACGGTTTCAAATTTATTTTCCTTACCTTTACTAACGTTTGTTCAGTAACTGTGCACACTCATTGGGTTTATCTTCCTAAAATGGTCTGCAGTTGGTCCAGGATTTAATTAATGGAGCCGAAACCAATTGTAGAATTGCACACATTTTAGGTATCCTACTGATGATCAGTTACTGATTTGCCTTTTATTTCAGCAACATTATAGTTGTTTATACAGTTTTAATTCGATCCTTGCGTCCGCCGCATTTCTGTTCGGCGGATAACCATTGACAGCAAAACAAAATGGCGATCGATCGACCGACAACAAACAACAGTTAACAAGTGTTTCCGTGTTCCCTTGCCTCAATCTGACACATGCATGCATGCATAAATCCAGTAAACTGAAACGCAGTGTAAAGTTGTCAACATATTGTGGCAGAAACTATGGCCTCACTCTGTTGGCGGTCGGTTAATAGATAGATTAGAATTTCCCTAACCAAACTACCTCAGAACCGACCTCCCCCCCCCCCCTTCCCCCGTCACGAAAGTTTGGCTTTGCCTTTTTTTGCTTCAACTGGCTAAAAGTCGCGTTCTCTGTTGTTTTCTTGTAATTAAGTGAAAGTTTTAGCTAAAAAAAATGCTGTTATCTAACAACTTCCAATAACAAAGTCAATCAAAATCTCGAAAGTCAAAAATTCGCAAGTTTGGATTTTTTGTATTTGTTACCATGGCAATACCAGCTAGTAAATAAAATTGAGTATTGTTTGTATGGAAAATAATTAGTGAAACATGTACTAATTGCATACCAAAAGGGCACGCTTTAATTCCTAACCGCTATGAAAATCATTGGGAGGTCCAAATGCCCCCCACCCCCCTCAAATGTTAATGTTTCGTTATATAAAACAAACCCAAATAGTAGAGCATATCGAAGATACTGAATTGAACTCTTTTCTTTTTCCAACAGCTGTAGACGGTTCACCTTGCTTTTAAAGTCTACTGAAGAACCCTTCCTCAAGTAAATCAGTGTCACTCTGAGTTTGAGTCGAATGTTTCATAATTCAGGAGCGATTTTTAAAATTGTATGTTTACCCCGAAATATGTGGAGTGTTCCAAATGATATTACAAATGGCCATTGCACCCAAGCAAGGTGCATGTAAGTTAATTGTGCAGAAGATAAAACACCCTATTTTTTCCTCTGACATTTTTCATAGATGGAATGTATTTGGCCGTAATATTACATCGCTCCTGATCTCATGGAACACCGCTGTGCTGGTTTTGATACTGGAGTAATCATTTAGTATTGTTTTGTATTACACTGTAGTTAAAGTCTGTTTGCTCAATTTGCGTTCACACTTCAGGTGAAACAAACTCTGTTGTGTGTACAACTCATCGAAATTTGGATTTTTTTTTTGTTTCGATGTTTTTAATGATACTGTGGATAAAGTAGTAGAAATGAGTAAATAAATATAAACAAAATAAAATAAAAAGAGCCAAATCTTGGAGCTGTTGCTGTATTATTTAGTACAATTGTTAAAACAGTAAAGTAACTTTTACTTGCTAAATCCTTTAAACAACCAGTAAACATAAAACGTTCTGCGTTGTGAACGCACGATCGAGAGCAAAAGCTAGTTTGCATCATTTTTCACAAATATTTCAAGTGATAAAGTCGTCTAGTTAGTACCAAACAGTACCAAACTATAATTGGCGACACGTTTATGACCTAGCAGGGAGGGATCTAGATTGCATCCCCTGTCACTTGCAAGGGGGGACCAAGATGGTACTCACTATCCCTTTCAAGAGAGTCTAGATGGCACTTATTACCCCTTGTAAGGACGGATCCTAAGAAAAGAGTCCAGTTGACACTCTCTCTTGTAAGGACGGGTGCATATGACACTATCCATCCCTTACAAAACAGTCCAAATGGAACTTACTATTTGTAAGGATGGGTCCAGATGACACCACCAATTCCTTGCGAGAGAGTCCAAATGACACTTACTATCCCTAGTAAGGACGGGTCCAGATGACACTATCCATCCCTTACAAGAGAGTCCAAATGACACTTACTATCCCTTGTAAGGACGGGTCCAGATGACACCACCAATTCCTTGCGAGAGAGTCCAAATGGCACTTACTATCCCTTGTAAGGACGGGCTCAGATGACACTATCTATCCCTTAGAAGACAGTCCAAATGGCACTTACTATCCCTTGTAAGGACGGGCTCAGATGACAATATCTATCCCTTAGTAGACAGTCCAAATGGCACTTACTATCCCTTGTGAGTACGGGCCCAGATAACACTATCTATCCCTTACAAGACAGTCCAAATGGCACTTACTATCCCTTGTAAGGACAGGTTCAGATGGCAAGTTTCATCATTTGTAAGAAGCGGTCCAGATGACACTTACTATCCCTTGCTACAAGAAGTTCAAATGGCATCCCTATCTTTAAAAAAGTGTCCATGTGACACCCCCTGTTTGTTGTAAGAAGGGGTCCAGAAGGTACTCCTATCCCTTGTAAGAAGGGTTCCAGGTAGTACATCTATCTCTTGGTTTGCTCGTGGAAAATGAATACACGAATGAAAGAGACTTGAGGAAAAGGAACGTAAACACGTATTTTCCAGCACCACACTTATGAAAAACAACTCTCCATGACTCCGACTGGAGGAGACGCCTCCTGCAGATGACTATTTTAGTAAAAAAGAATGGAAACGTTTTATAGAACGAAAAACGCTATCGCAAAAAATAACAAATGTGTCCTTTAGTCCAGTCTTGCTCAGTGTATTGAACTGAAAATGTCTTTGTCTAACTTAGAGATGTGTGCCTCCCTGAGCAGTTCCGTGCATAGACACTTGTGGGCAATTGCTTGCTTCCAATAGGTATTTAAACCTCTGCCATCTCATTGAAAACATACTTAAAGACTTCAGATGCTATTGCAGCTTTGCGAGGCAGATTCGCAAGGTACTGGCCAAACTTATAGGTTCCAAGTGCAAGATAGTCGAGGAGATATCATCAATATTATGGTATTACCGTAAAGTTGCGTACAAATGCGATTTTTTGCAAAAAGTGATAGTTGAGGGTGTGCACTCCCAGAATCTACCGGGTGCCACTTTGGCACCCTTGAGCAATTTTTTATTGACGCCATAAGCCACGCCCC
Source organism: Bergia sp. 'catenularis' (assembly GCA_025434825.1). Classification (NCBI taxonomy): domain Eukaryota; kingdom Metazoa; phylum Cnidaria; class Anthozoa; order Zoantharia; family Parazoanthidae; genus Bergia; species Bergia sp. 'catenularis'. Next base: position 4,875 of record JANRMR010144686.1, on the reverse strand, counting down.
TTATTCCAGTATCCAACATCTACGACAAATGCATTTTGTAGTATAATGGTATCGTGTTTGGTATTAAATTAAAGCTATTTGCGTGTAGAAAGCAAATACACGAGCCAAAATGGTCTTACAAGTTCACGTAACGTCAAAATTATAGCTGCGCCCCCTTTTTACCAAGACAGAGTAACCATTGACGGACAGAATATCGAGGATGTTGAGGAGTTTACTTACCTAGGAGTTACAATCTGTAAAGAAGGAGGTGGCATGAAGGACTTAAAGAACGTCTATCAAAAGGCAGGGGTGCTTTTGTGAGACTGAAGAAGACCTGGAGATCCAACAACGTATCAAGAAGAACGAAACTGAAGTTGTTCAAGACACTAGTTGTGCCAGTCGTTTTATACGGCTGTGAAACCTGGAAAATGAAAAAAGGAGACAACAAGGCAGACGTTTTCAGAACAAGTGCCTCAGACAAATCCTACGAATCTGCTGGGAAGAGCATGTGACTTTAACCGAACATTTACATGATAATGCAGATATGAAGCCACTGAGTTCGGAAGTGAGACGGCGAAGATGGAACATGATTGGCCACATCCTAAGACAATCTAGAAGCAACCATAGCAACATAGCGATGACATAGGCGCCGGAGGGAAAAAGGAAAAGGGGACGACTAAAAACAACTTGGAGACGAACAGTAGAAAAAGATAGGGGAGAAGCGAGTTGGAGCTCATGGGACGAAGCGCAAGTGATTGCGGCAGACAGGAAGAAATGGAGGAACTCTTTGTGGGCCTTATGTGCCACCAAGCGCGATAGATAGATAACAAGTAAACAGGACCAATTGCTAAAAGCTTTTGTGCAACTGTTCCTTGATTGTGAACACATCTTTGGCACTAATTAGATGACGTCATTGTCATCGCTGATGATGAAATGAAGATGACTCACAAAAGTTGCAGTTTGCCTTCAAAATTCAACATTTTTGTTAAAAAAACGATTGTAAACTCACGATTTTTTTTTTTGGTTTTCTGGTTGAAACTGGTTTTATCTGTGCTTTCATATGTATCAATGAGTGGTGAAGGGACTGATGACTTTAATCCAGCACTATTCATTTCTGTATCTTGAGAGTCAATCTGCCATGCTTTACCAGTGTGAGACAAGTTAACTCCCTTGACATCCTGCAAATTAGTAACACTGATAGCTACCTGTAGATCTGGGATCCAGTTAACATCTGACCCTCTCTCGTAAGAGGGGATCCAGATGCTAACCCCTATACCTTGTAAGAAGCGTTCCAGTTTGCACCCTCTGTCTCTTGTAAGAAGCCAAGGGGTCCAGGTGGCAACCTCTATCCCATGAAGTGTCAAGACTGTCGCAGCAATATCGTAAACCGTATTCACGACAGTTGGGAAAAATGTCAATTAATGTTGTTTCACTGCGTGGCGATCCTTGAGAATCTTCGTTTCTCGATCTCGCGGCTGAAGTTTGATTTGGTCTGCTTTGTATCGAACACAATAAAAAACACCGATCGCTTGTCTGAAGACGATTGTAGTTTACAGACATGTGCAAATATAATATTTGGTTAACATTGTTGAAACTGCGCACGCCTAGTTCACCAACCAGCGGAATGTACGGCCGGCTCTCTTCGAAATGAGATTGATCGGCAACAATCAGAAACAATCTAATCTTGAGTTTTAGAGCAACGAAAAGACTTCAAAGGTCGCGCAGTAATGAAAATATGTCAAGTGGATTCTAGTTTGCTAAAACGCCCATACTAACAAACTACAATAATTTTCTATTTAGACGTGAGTGGTGCAAATGGCAGTCAAGATGTGTGGAATGCTTGGACGTGTGGGAAAGGGGGGAAAGAGAGAAAGAAAAATAATGAAATTCTTCTTCTCCTGTGTACCCTTGACTGCCAGAAATTCAAAAACTTATTCTCGTTCAGTAACATAGAAAAAGTACTTCTGTTGTCTTCTGGACCTGACTATGACTTGTAAAATAAAGATAATAAAAGCATGAGCGTGACCGATAATTTAGGGGCTACAAAACTACAAAATACATAAAAAAGAAACAACAACAACAACAATCAAAATGTTGAGATTTATTTCAAGTTTGTTTTCACTGATCTGATTCAATTTTGATCTGACGACATTTTGCAGAAAGATTATTCAGTCCCTGGTACATTTTTGGGAAAGTCATTAAATCTCGGGAAGAGTTGGCGAAGAACGTTGAGTCTTCTTTCCGTCTCCTCCCCTTCCATCTTTTTTTTCGGTAGCAATCTAATTTTTATTTCAATAGTCCCGAACAGTTTTGTCCTCAAAAGTTGGCTTTTGTGAAGATCCAATACATTCAAAACACAGATTTTATCAGTCAAGAAATGCGACGAAGTCTGTCAATCGAAGTTTGCTTTGCGCAAAACGGAACGACGAAAAATAGTGTGGTTTTGTTTTGTTTTTATTGAATAAAGTAGTTGCATTTTGTAAGGTAGAAGGTTTGAATTTTAGAGTACCATGAGGAAAACAGCCAATATCTGCTATTAAAGTTCTACCATACTAAGTTCAGGAGTGAATGTCCCAGCGGGAACTTAAATTCCAATTGTGACAACTTGCTTCAAACATTGAGCCATCTGTTAGATTCCAAGTGAACTACATATACAAACTTTTACTCCAATCGAGACGACAACAAGTCCGTAACCAGTCAATTTGAAAATAACGATAATGTCAGCCAAAAACTTGTGAATCAGAGTAGTACTATAGCGCTAGTTTTGTACATGCTTGTGCTTTAAAACACCAACGTCATTTGCGTCGAGAACTTAAAGGCACGTTGTGTTTGCATGGTGCCTTTAAACAACCTTCTAAATTAGCGGCGAGCGCATACTAAAAGTGTTGGGAACGTGAAATCCTATATTTACTCTCTCATCACACAAACACTACGCCACAAGTTACAAGTGCGGAGCACGTAGAATACTATCAGTAGAGCGACTCGTGTCGACCCTCAAATTATCCAGTTAGCTCCCATTACGTAAATGCCAGCACAGAAATACGCTCTGTATGTCCGCAGAATGTTCATTCGCTGCCATGCAACAACCAAAAATTGTCTCCCAGACTTTACAGCCAATAAACTAGTTACCCGCACGCAAAATACTGTGTGCACTCTCAACATGTAAATGCCAACACGAAGGTCCACTTCAAGCACGCAAGTAGTCAAATGTGTTTACTTCCCAAAGCTGTATGTACTTGGGTTATACTGCGTCAAATTATATGCAAAACTGAAGATCATAATTGCTTTTCTTTTGTATTCTCTCGCATTTTCTTTTTGCTTTTTTCACTGAAGTGCCAGCCTTAGAGTTGAGGGCCAATACTGCATGCACTTTAACCGTTGATCTGACATTGTTCCATCTTTCGCACTGAGGTACCCCTCAATGAATGGTTCACCCCTTGTAAAGGTTTTTTTTCTTGCGCAAAAAAAAGTGTTATACACGAGTTCAGTGAGTCTTTTACTTCAACTTTTGGCTCTGTACATGCTTATGTACTTTTACCTGTCTATTTATCGAATACTAATGGCCCCGGAAACTGTCAGACAAAAGGTGGCCTCGATTCAGTTTTACCACCTGAAGTGAAAAAGCGCCAGCATTGGTGCGAATGCCAGGTTATATTAGAATCAAACAGTTCTGACCACCCCTTAAATAGGAATGCTACCTTTTCCTTGTGTGTTTTCTTTTAGAAATATTGTGTTGAATTGTAACAAACACTGAAACAACTGCCAACTGTAAACAATATCTAAATATTAAACATTGTAAATGTAATATAAGGACGCGAAAACAGTGTTGTTGTAGTTTCATATATGTGACCATTGTACCACTACCAGACATCAGAACACGCAGCATAACGTTTGAGAAAGGCCAAAAGCGAGAAGTATTTATCTTATATCCACAGAACTATCGCCAGCAAAAATCTGCTTCATCGTAAGTCATTACTTGTAATGTTTTGCGATATATATTTATCGAATGTTTTTGCTGTTTTTTTAGTTTGAATTTTGTTTGAAATCCTAAAAGCAGTTTATTGTCGGTGTAGCTAGCAATGATGATTATCAGGCAAAGAAGATCAACATTTAAAACAAAAGAAACATATGATATTCAATTTTGTTTTCTCAAGACGGTAAGAAACAAACAACAGAAACGATAAGTTATATAAGTATAAGTTATATAAGTTATAAGTTAAAGGAAACTTACACCTTTTTTATTTGAAACAGAGATTTTGAGCCAAAATACTTCAAAGCATATATATTGCCATAAACTGAGCAAGTGAATACGGATGATTTTAAATGAGTTGCAGGTTTGAATTTGATGAAGCGTACAACTTTTTTGTTGACTCTTCTTTAGGGTTCGCTTGACTACGTCTACAAACATCGACTTATTCCATGAATACACAACTTTTCTTGGATGAAATTTCTTGGCAATCGATAAAACCACAGAGAGAAGAGCAAATGTACGGTGGCCCACAAGTGCACACCGAATTTCAAAAGCTCACACCGAATTCAAAAAGCTCACACTGAATTCCAAAAGCTCACACTGAATTCCAAACGCTCACACCGAATTCCAAATGCTCACACCGAATTCCAAAAGCTCACACTGAATTCGAAAAGCTCACACCGAATTCCAAAAGCTCACACCGGATTCGAAAAGCTCGCACCGAATTCGAAACGCTCACACCAAATTCCAAAAGCTCACACCAAATTCCAAAAGCTCACACCGAATTCCAAACACTCACACCAAATTCGAAACGCTCACACCGAATTCGAAACGCTCACACCGAATTCGAAAAGCTCACACCGAATTCGAAAAACACTAGGGGGCCAACTCTCGCACGAGGGTGCAGACTGCGCAAGCCCTGGCGC
>JANRMR010144575.1:0-11393 GCA_025434825.1 Bergia sp. 'catenularis' | reverse complement strand
CTACAGTATGAAAGCTTGTGCCAGATAGGATTAAAATTTTAAAAAAACACAATAATACATGGCTTAAAATAACGGCCGTTCAATGAACAATGTCCGGCCAGAATGACTGTTTAACCGGACAAAACCTTCCATGGCCGGTCATGTTGACCGGCCAGGCTGACCAGTCATGTACATTCTTTCTTTAATAAACTGTCAAAGTATCTTTTACACTAAATTAGTCACTGCTGATTATCTGTTTTCAAGTGTTATGATAATTGATTTTTACAAACATCTTTGCGAAATTTGTGATCTTCTGTCGCTGTCCGGCCCATTGTTTGCCCGGTCATCATGTAATTCAGGTGTTGTGATAACTGATTACATATGTTTGCAGAAGTTTGTGATTAGGAAGTGTGAATTCATTAATATTGATGACAGCTTTACTTTAAAATGAAAAAATTAAGATTATTTAACTTAGTCTGCAATGAATGTAACATAATTTTCATTAAAACGATTCTATTTTATCATACTTTTTTCCTAGACCTTGTTTGATTTCATGGTTTTCCTCCCTTTGACATCCGGGACATAAAGCCTGCCTGGCTGCTAAGCTTGCAGTAGTACTGATCATTCAGGTTTCATGTGCGTTACTTTGCTACTTGGAAATAAAAACTTATCTTTATCCAAATGAAATATCGTATCATCACACATTAACATAGATATCCATCTAGCTTTTCCAGTGCATTAGCAACCATTAGAGATGCAGACAAATCAGTTGAGTGTTTCATTTTCTTAATTCTGGGAATGGCAATAATCAGTTCAGTTGCTTGTTCCAACCTCATTTTGAGTTTGTTGTAGTAAAAATGGCAAGTAAGTGACACTTGTTTGAACTTGAAAATGGTTTGATAATCTGTTTGCAAACTGTTCGCATTGATTGCGTTGATGTTTCTTATACAAGGTTTCTGTACTTCTCTTGTCAAATAAGTGTTTTTTAAACAAATTATCGCGGCATGAGAACTCGTTTGAGTTCTGTTTTATTTACTCAAGTGTTAACATGTTTTCATGACAATGTCAACAAAACATTCCTTAATGTATATTGGGCTTTTACAAACCTCTTAAACATGTAATTCATATATCTGAGGGGTCCATATTGTCAAAAATAAAAAGACAAACAAACAAATATAGTTAATATCTTGACTGGTCAGAAATGGGGCATGTCCAAGCAAAATTCACGTTGGTCAGTCACCGTGACCGGCCACGTTTCAGAAATTATTTTAAGCCCAGTAATATGAAGATTTATAGGCACTGATGCAAAGGTTTTATAATAAAGATAATAATAATTCCTTGTATAGGTGAAACATAATTATTGTTTAAAGTATAGTAGTGACACTATAACTGTGACACGTGTAATAATAATTAAAATAAGTTAGAGCCTTGAGGATCCTTACATTGGTGTCAAGCTGCAGGACTAGAAAATTAACTGTTAAAGTTTTAAAGATTTTGAGGTTTTTTTATTATTTTAAAAAACTGAAGTCTTATTTGCTGCAGAAGGTCCTTGAATATGCTTCAAAGGTCCTGGGTAGTTCATGACAAGTCTTTGAACTTCATGTTGAGTTAAGGTTGTTAAGTTAACCCTGTATTAATATAACCTCATCTGGGTTTAAGAACATTGGTTTCAGGTTTTCAGTGAAGATCTCATTAGGTTTTCTTTAACTGTGCTCTTTACAAGAATTGTATTCATTTTCAGGTTTTATTGTTTTCTTGATCCTCAGCGAGTACAAAGATCGATCTTACTACTGGTTGCGAGAATTATAGTACACCCTATGGTTGACTTCCTTCACCAATCAAGACTGTCAAAAGTCTTGATGAAAAAGGAAGACGTGTACTAGAGAGCGTAAGGCACAGCGAAGGTACATGTAAAGTCAACTCTTGCTGTACTGTAGGTAGCTGGACTTTGTAATTGCCATGCATACATTGTGTGTGTGTGTGTGTGTGTCGTTCCATACACCAGTAGTACAATGTATCTGTTGGTATATCTTGAATGTGATTTTAACAGAGCTCAAAGTTCAGCTTTTTCTTCCAGGCACACTCAAGTGACCAGTTTTCAATTTTTTGACACACCACCTACAAGTAAACAGTTTCAAAAGTCGTTATGACCATTAATGAACAAATTTGTTGAAAGATTTGGCATTCTCACAGAATATGAACATTCTGATCCTTTCACTGACAGGATGAGGAATTATCTTGCTTCTTAATACCCAAATCTTATGTTAAACAAGAACAATTAATACTTAAACTTGGAATTGTGTTTGATACTCTTTTATTCATAGATCAGTAAAGTCTGTCGATTTTTTTTGGTGAAGTGGAGATAGAGTAAAACTGTCTTGTAGCTTTTCTTCCACTTTATCTACAGTAAGTTGAATGCACATGTATCAAGGACAATTGAAAAATTATGTAAATGTGTAACCAGAAGCTTGCCAACTTTTAGCCCTGTTTGAATACATTTTGTTCCTATTGTAACACTGACTTGTGTGCTGCTCTCACATACCACTAACATTTGCTAATATGTTGGTGTTGGGTGGTCATGATGAGGTATCTAGTTGCCAACATGACTGGATACAGTCATGAACATGTACGTGAATTTGTTGGTGCATGTTTGTTGAAATTTGTGTGTGGTACATGTAGCTTTCTCACTGACTAACATCAACACAAGAATTCATGTCTTTAAATTTGCTATGATTATGCTGGCAATAGTAGTTAAAAGTGCAGCAGTCTGCTGTAATTATTCTAAATTAAATAATGTAATGTCATACAGTGATACTAAATCTTTATTAAGGAAAAATTAATAAATGGTATAATTAATATTATTATTTTGTGTAGTGCCACATCTGAATGTTCAGTGGTGCTGGATGCTACATGTATTATTCTTTAAAATATACTAATTTTATATAATACGTAATGTTCTATTATCAATAATATTAAATAATACTTACTCTTATTATTATTCGCTAAATTCAAAGTACCAGAATTTAGATGCATACATGTACTAAAAGTGATAAATGTGTTACTATGTTTGAATTTACTATCAAAACATGTGTTCTACATGAATAACAATTTAACCAACCTGCTGCTCTTTTTATTTTTATTGCACTTGCCCATTTCAATCTCTAGTTTATAACAAAAAAAAATAGCTTGTTAAATAACATACAATGTAAAGAAATTTATAGCTGCTTGGCGATACAAATTTTGTCTTCATATGTTGAGGAAATATAATTGTGCTGTCCATGAAAAACATTTTTCAGCACTTGAAGATAAAAATCATAGTAAATCATTGCTCGACACATTCATAATTAATTTTATGTGTAATAATTTATCATCTCTGAATTAATTATTAATCAAGGTTGTACATTGCAGTTGGCAGCAAAAAATTATAACCAGCTACTCTAACCATTCCCCCCTTTCTTGTATCACATTAATTTTCATCAAATGTGGTTTTAAATCCATTAATTTAAAATAGCAACCTGCTCATAAACTAAAATATAACCTGCTACTTATCAAGCCCTGGTTGACAACGGTATTACACTAAAATTCTTAAAAGGCTGCACCAGTATAAATAAAATTGATTAGCTACAAGTTTACCAAATCCTTTTTAGAATTAAATGTTTTTGTTTGATTAAAAACCAGATTAAACAATGGGGCAAGTACTAAGATTTTACATGTACATGTAATTGGAAACATTTAAAAGAAACTGAAAAAAAATAATATAAGACTAGTTCATTCACTAGTTCATACTACAGTGCATGTATAAATTAGTGTTGTGTGGCACTGAGGAAATACATCTTCAAGATTTAGATTGGAATGTACATGCATGTTTGTATGGGAATTTAGAGTTTTATGGAAAGCTCTGTAAAATGACTTGCACTTGCAAGATGAAGTTCAAAATTATCTAAACCTACATGTACATGTATAAATTTACAGAGTCAGATAGCAAGAAATAAGCAACAAATCATTTGGAAAATTTCGTAGAAGTTAAGAACACTTGGAAAATTTAGCAGATCAAAAATTACAATGTATTATTTTGTGTATTAAATTAGAATACTTTTTTATTGCTCCATATGTAGTATATGTAGTGTCATACACTGTACTGAATACCTGAAGTCTTTCGTGTTGATTGTTGTAGTTACGTGATACTGTTGTTGTATTGTGTGTTGTCACTAATCAGCAGTTATCTTGTGGACATCTTTGCAACTGATAATCTGCGGGATAACAACTGCTCTTACATCGGCAAGGGTACATGCACATAATTATAGTGATTGCTTGGGGCATCACTGATCTCACTCTAAGGTGTGGCAATTTGTGATCCACCAGTCACAAGAATGGGATAATCTAGTTAATTGTGTACATGCATCTACTGTACCACTGAATATATTCATTTGTTAATTATTAAGGTGACGAGTCATAGGACTTGTCTGTACATGAATATAAGCATTTTTTTGTGAAGTAATTACCCTTTAATGTAGGGGTTACTGTATGGGAAGATAAGATGCTATTAAAGATAACAATGGTAGTGGTGTTCTTGCAGAAATCTCGTAAATTTAACCAACTCTTACAAGTTATCAGTTAATGGATCTTAACTGGTAATGAATGATACGTGTATGTAACTGATTTATAACAAAAATTTACATAATGATACTTTAACAAGGTCAAGCACCAAGTGTGGAGACCTACATGTATGTCTACTTTCCAACACAACACTTTAATGCATGTTTATGTTAAGGAGTTGGGTGCATCTGTAACAAATTTTCAAGTGATGTGTATCACTGATAGTTATAAGTTATGTTGTTTTGTCACCAGCAAATCCATTATGAATCAACTGTACATGTTTGATATAGGGACATTTGTGTTTACTCTGACTGCCATCTTTCCAGAATGTTCTTGGATGTGGGATGAGGAGAAAATGTCGCCCTCTGTGGCCCTACTGCATGAGGGGCGAGAAGTGTTTTTCCATCCAGACTACAGCTGTGGTACTGCAGCTGTGCGGGGCTCTGAACCTCTTGGCAGCAATGCTGAGCATTACTGGGAAATCAAAATGACGAGTGCAGTTTATGGAACTGATATGGTAAGTTTTTTTCATGTTTGGCATGGAGGAGCTGTTTAGACTTTGTTGGCTTATATATAAATTTAACAATGTTAAATTGTATTCCCATGTCAAAAAAAGACCAGAGCACTGAACATTACATGTATCTGTTACTGGGTGTGTGAAGATGTAGAAGGGAATATTGTAGGCGTACAAAACCTCATGAAGAGGTACATTGTAGAACATGATGGTTTGACTGCACCTCATCCATTTTGTCCAGTGTGCTGATTATCATGCATGACATCTTATGGCACAAAAATGTGGCTTTTTAGAGCAAGGTCTCAAAACAGAAATGGTGGTGCTTTGATGTCCTAATCCTGCATGTACATAAAATTTAAACAAAACAAATTCTTAGCTTGAACCAAAAAATGTAACAGAACTCAACCTAGTTTATTTTGTTTTTATAAAATTAATATTGAAAATATATATATATATGACTTAACAAATTGTTTGTGAGTTGTTTTGTTTTTAAGATACCAGAAGTAAAGCTGCAAAATACATGTAGTCATTAGTGTGATTGCAACATTGGATCAGAACTTTGTTTCTATTTTTTAAAACCAGGAAGTAATAACTGTTCCTTTTATACATAAGCTGTTCATGCTTTTGTTTGCCAAAGTAATGGCCTCAAATTAAAATCCTATTCTTTATGTCTAGTCATGAAGTGGGAAGTTTTAAAGCTCCACACCTTTTTTTAAAAAGTGTTTTAAGTTTTATTTTAATTTCGAATGAAGTCATTTGACCAAGTGCAGCCTGGGGGTGTTTGCATTTGACTCATGCATTGTCCACTTAAATAATAGTATTTCACTACACAGTTTATGTTGTGTGGTTTTGATTTCTACAAGTACATATATGATTCTTGCTTTTGAAAAGCATTTGACCAACAAAATAAATGATCAACTAGTTTAGTTTGTCAATATACACTGTATCTTGATTTATTTGAATCATTTTCAAATGGCTTTCAGTTGGCAGTTAAATGGTATATTGGTGGAGCAGAGTTTTGGATGTCATTTGAGAAATGGATGTTCAATTCTCATTTTGGCTTCGAGGAAATCAAAATCTGTGGTGCCAAACCAAGCTGGTTCTAATTTTATCAGCCACTGTTCCTTGAAATGGAAATCAGAATTTGGGATAGATAACTTTTGAGAACTGTATTCCTAATTGATACCGGGAATTTGTATTTTGCCCTTTTTATATTACTGTGCAGTTTTGTAGCTTTTAAGGCATTCCTGGAGGCTAAATAGGCTATTTTGGGCTTTTTTTAAAGCCACAAGTAGGTAGAGAAGGAATCGACGAATTAAAAAGCGGTTTTCAGAGCATGGGGATTTCAGAAAAAATAAATTCATTCAGCTGTCATGTAAGGTATTTGAGGAATGCAAGAAATTTTCAGGGGGAGAGTTGAACCCACAGTTATCAAGAAAAATAAAATAACTCATGAAGGTTTTATAGTTTTTAGAGCGATTTTTCATAAATGAAACCAAGATTATTTTGTTGGTGTCGTCATTTCTTTACCTTGATGTTGATGGTGTCTGACTGCAGTGAAAAATTTCCTTTGTTATCGTAGAATATGTCTGCCAAATTTCAGAACGAAGCAGTAAGTCCTTGAACAATTGCTACAGTATTTTCTGCAGGCTAGTAGTAATCAGGACACAATTTATTTGCGAAATTTGCCACTAACTTCTTCAATTTTTCACTCACCATCTTGTTTTTGCTTTCATTCTGATTAGCCAAGCCAGTAATACTTAATTCCAGTGGAAAAGGGTCGAAATTTGTGCTAAATATGGCAAAATTGGCCACATACGTCTTCTAGTTTTTGCCGGAAGCTATGCATATGCTTTGTTATGACGTGCTCACACCCCCTTGTCTAGCAATGACACCTGATGATGAATACGTGCCATGAAGATGAAAAATATAATTATTGTTAACACTGCTGGTACAAGACTGTAATACAGTAAATGCAAATTAATTGTACTTATAAAGCACAAAATAGTGAAAATTCATTGCAGTTTGGTAAAGCTCTTTGTTCTGATCACATGCCTAGTTTTGGCCCTTTGACTTATGTTACCGCGTACCGGTTGGATGTCCTGTTCTTAAAATAACAAAGTAGTAGAGAGAAACAGTAGTCTAAAGATTCTTGTAAGCTGCAACTGCTCCGCATGTAATTTTACCACAACCTTTTCTGAAGTCATTCAAAATCACAGTTTTGTTATCGTTCTTGGATACTTGTAAAAGAAGCTGCATTGTTATTTACGAATTACCGATCCTCCAAATTACGATGAAGCTGCCAGTGACTAGCCTCCAAAACAGCTGCCTCATCTCCTTCGCGCAGCGGGGCCCTCGGAAATCTGATTTCCGAGGGCCCCACTGTGCGAAGGAGATGAAGCGGCTACTTTAGAGGCTACCAGTGACTTAAAACGTCGAAAACAAAACAGAGAATTAACTCAAACTTCACTTTAATTTAACTGCCATGAGACAAAATAATGTAGTTTATGACATGTAACTGCGAAGAAACTGTGAGTAAAATAGTGAAATGAGGCCTTCATTGTAAGTGAAGCTGTTGGAGAGCAAACATTTAAATTGACTGGATGTCAAAAAGGTGTTAAGCCAAGACCAAAACATGGAAATCAAACAGAGTGGAGTGCATTGAAAATGGTGTCAAATAACAAATTTGCTGCAAAAGTAGGCCTCTTGGTTACAACTGTGAGAGCAAAATTTGGTATGATAAAAAAAAATTTTGATAAAAAAATCCGACGAGAACTTATTATTATCAATATATCTTCACACTAAGACTGAAAAAATAAAAAAATTCAAAAGTCACTTCATCCTCCAGGAATGCCATAAGGTGGTGTTACATGGTATGATTTTTCATGTAACAATGTTGTGCTGCATTTAAAAATCGTACTGTGTAACATTGCCTTTACACACTACCAACTCCAACAAACTTCTGACAACAATGCGAGTTTTTCAACACCATTCAAAAACTTGCAACACATTGCCGCAACAAAATAGCACTAAAAATCATAACCACCTGCCATGTTACACAAAGTCAATTTTTATTGCAACAGTGTTGTGTGAAAAATCATCCTCCTGTGTAACATCACCTTTACTGGTTTCATAATTCATTGTTTGACATACTGTAGCTAATTTTACAATCCCTCTTGGGTGTTAAGTGATAAGCTATAGTGGTAAACTTCTTTGTTTCCACAGATGATTGGTGTTGGTTCAGCTGATGCAGACCTCTCACGGTTCAGGACTTCATTCTGCAGCTTACTTGGAAGAGATGAAGAGACCTGGGGTCTGTCCTATTTTGGCACATTTCACCATGCAGGCAAGAGTAAGGAGTATACAACGAGGCTTGAGCGAGGAGCTACAATAGGGGTATTGTATGATGGCTGGAATGGCAGGCTGTCATTCTTTAAAGATAACAAACCTTTAGGTGTAGCTGCAGAAGGACTACAAGGGAAAGTGTTGTTTCCAATTGTGACCTCTACTGCAGCCCGCACAAAAATGAGGTTGATGCGGAGTATATCAATACCCTACTCTTTACAGTATCAGTGTTGTGCTTCAATTGGTCAATGTCTTCAGCATCTGGACAGTATTGAGGATTTACCCCTTCCACCTGGAATCAGGCGATATCTTGCTATTCAAATGGACTGGGTATTTAGGGCAAATGCAAAAACAGAAGAGGAGTCAGGAGGTGCAAAGAAAGCGAAAAGAAAGAGAAAACAGTAATTGATAATCGACTGTACAGAAATTAATATCAGATGTTGTTAATATTGTTGTACGGTTACCTGTGGTGGATTCAGGACTTGTTCACATAGTTCAGTTGAACTTCCAAATCCAACAAAAAATGCATAAAGCATGTACAAAGTGGCATAGTAGATATTAATTATTAATTTGTTTAAAAAAATAATGTGACAATCAAACCCCTCGAGTCATTCTGAACTGCTCTTTCCCTTTGCTAAAGTCCTGGATCAATCATTGTACATGTAGAAGTTGTTGTTGCATGTTATGTGTTGAAAAAAGTAGTTGAAAATTCAGTTACCCTAAGATATTTTCCAGTCTAGCAGGGATTGTGATAGAATGACCCTTTGTCTGTTTATGTTCTACATGTACATTTTACAGGTTTGTTATTCATGAGTCCAAATTGTTAAAATACTGTAAAATCCTGCTTATAAAAGTCCCCTTTTAAATGTTTAGAGTATGCCCCCTTTAGTGTTTAAACCCTTCCAGCTGTGTCATTTAGTTTCATTACATTTTGAAAATTGCTGTTTGAAATGAATGAGTTGTTGTGATGTCACATAATTATTTGGTTTATTGTGACAAACGACAGCATAAAAATTATAGCATCTTGCATGTACATGTATCTTGACAGTTTCCTTGGTATTAAAATTTTAGTTAGATAAAATCAATGTTGGCTGAATTCAACTTTCTTGAAGCACGTTTATTACCAGTACTCACGTTTAATCCCAACCCCCTACCCCAACTAGAAGTCAAAGTTTTTGTGTGTAGGTCCAACCAAATTTCTTGTAAGTACACTGGTAAATAATGATGGGGTTTATAAGCAGGGTTTTGCTGTAAATCTAGTAAATCTTACTCAAAGTTTGCACTGTACTGTAAGTTAATTTGTCAAAATGTTTCTCTTTTTTGCTTCCATTCTGAATTTGCAGGCAACAGTGAGTTTGAAAAAAAAAGATTTTTAAAATTTGTCAAAAAGAACTGTAAAGTGCCTGGTCAAATATAGATTTAGTTGATTCTTGTTAATTTTGGTGTTTAAAAATTTTAAATTTTGTATAAAATAAGTTGATACATGTATACATATTAGTATTTGAATGATTGAGAGTATATTGACTGAAAGAATAATTATTTGTTATTTAAACATTGTTGGTTATTTGTAATATGATGTACGTTTTCAGATTAATTTATGACTGAAAGTTTATCAGCGTGAGTCTTGTTCAAGAGTTCTAAGTTTTATTAATTTTATGGAGATCTTTTTTGTTAGTAGTTCATCTTTTTTATGTTGCTTACTTCTTTGCTATTATTTCAACTTGGATTTAGTTATGAGCCATATTGTTTTCATCTGCTGCAGGTTGAGAACACCTAATAGTTAGGGGCAAGGATCTACATTACACTTTACACAGGATACTTTTTGGACAAACTTTGAAACCTCAAGTCCTTCAGCTTTCTAAAGTGTGTTTCTTTTTTAAGCTCATGAAAAATCCATGTTCTCTCAAATCTCCTCTCTCAGTAAGGGGGCAGGTTTGTAAATCCCTTTACCTTTTTTAATGACTGATTTCTTAAATGGGAGCTTTGATGTCTCTGAGATGTTGCTGAGAGCTGAGGGTCCCTTAAGAGTTTCTTCACTGAATTTATTATCGGTCTAAATTTTCTTGATTTATATTTTTCTGCTTTGGTGTGAGGTTATTTTAGCACAGATATTTTAGTCTTTTATCAGTCAGTTGAATGTATTGTGTCTTGTGGTGTTAGAATATTAAAAGGTATTGAAAAATTTAGAACAAATAAAATAATTCTGTTGATTCATGTGGTTGCTGAATAAGTTTGGCAAAAGGATAAAGTTTCATGTTACAAATCAGGGTTATGGGAACCAATTGATGGGGAGAGAGAAGAAGACAAAATATTATGGTTTGAAAGTAAAACATTTTGTTTCATATGCACCGAAAGCTGGGCAGCACTGACCTACATCCCCCCCCCCCCCCCTAATTTCTAAGACCCTGCAAATGACTATCAAAATTGGATACTAAGGACTTTATTCAAGGGTGCTGAAAACCCCAAAAGTGCCCGTTGCTAAGCGTAAGAAGACAGAAAAGGATGTTGTGGGTTTGCAAATCTGTGGGTTGTAGAGTAGTAGACCATCTTGTGACGTCATGTATAGGGTCATATAGAAAAGGTGGCGTCTTCGGGGCGAAAAAATCTACAAAAATGATTTGCCAAAACAAATGTGAATTGCAGTCTGATCAAAAACAATTCCTTCCCCAACCTAACCAATCGATCGACTAAATTCTGTTGTAACGGTAATCAGTTGCGGTACATACAGGAAGATCCCTGTTGATGGCACTTATAACAGTAATCAGTTGCGGTACATACAGGAAGATCCCTCTTGAAGGCACCTATAACAGTAATCAGTTGCGGTACATACAGGAAGATCCCTGTTGATGGCAGTTATAACAGTAATCAGTTGCCGTACATAGAGGAAGATCCCTGTTGATGGCACTTATAACAGTAATCAGTTGTGGTACATACAGGAAGATCCCTGTTGATGGCAGTT
>JANRMR010144464.1:0-12619 GCA_025434825.1 Bergia sp. 'catenularis' | reverse complement strand
AGAGAGAGAGAGAGAGAGAGAGAGAGAGAGAGAGAGAGAGAGAGAGAGAGGGGGGTATTTTGCCCCATGAGCACAATTCGTACCCTCTGCGATATTAACAATAGTTAATATCGATTTTAATTTTGTGCCAGCAATGGCCCATGGCAAAGGCCGATGTTTTCTAGGTTCTCCCATAGATATTACGTGCTCACTTCAGGCCGAGTGAGCTTGACTTTCACAAGAGAAATATTCGGAACTTGGTGGCAAGGAAGCCATGAATTTCTAAGACAAAGGATTGGATACGTTTCTGTGTTTTCTTGGTATGCTTTTTGATCTTTTACATGACCAAGGTAGTTTTGTAGGGATAAAGGGAGGGGATGGGTCAATTGTGTAAATTACTTTACAAAATCAAGCTTTATTTAATAACTGTTGCTATGGCGACAGTCGTTTCACAACAAAATACGCCATTTTGTATTTTTGAATAACAGTCATGAAACAAAAACAAAGTTCTTCTGAGTTGTTTTCTCGCGACTCGTCCATAGTCTTGCAAAATGTGGCTGGTTCATTTTATGGTAGCACAGGCAATAGTGTAAATGAAGTATGAGGTGTATTTTGTCAAAGTTAAATTTGTTTTCAGAATGAGTTAACTCTGAACCCGGATTAAAAACAACCGTTTGAAATTTGCCATTCTTACTGTTTTAAGGTTTAGAAAAAACATGCATAATTAACTCCACTTAATACATACTGAAGCAAAATGCATTCTACTTGCTTCTCTGTAAATACAGTGGGCTAGGAGTTACTTACAGCCTATGCTTGCAGACGCTTCCATCCAGTTGTAGTTTTAATAAAGAAATAATTTCTAAATTAATTTGTTCAGTGTTCGACAATACCATACTTTCTTGAATAAACGCCCCCTCAAATAAACACCCCCCAAAACCCTGAAAAAAAGAAAAAAAAACCGCTCCCGGCGTTTGTTCGAGGAGAGGCGTTTATTTGAGGAGAGGCGTTTATTTGAGAGGGGTTAAGTTGTAGGGAAATTTAAAAAAAAAACTGCTGGAGATGAATTGGTCATTTATTCATGTAAAATCCATAACCACTAGATTTTAAAATCACAGACGCGACCTTCAAAAAGTTTCTTCAATCGCTTGTTGTAATTGTCTGGAGTCATCTCTTGTAGTTGTCCGAGGTCGTCTGGAGCGCCCACGGCGCTTATTCGAGAAAATACAGTGATAGGCGGCATAAAGCAGTTTTGGGACTGGTTTTGAATTTTCTGTTAAAAAATAGTCATCCTTTACGATTTTAATGAGATTATTAACAATTTTACACGTTTAAACTTAACTTAACTTAAGTTGGCTGTAAATTACGTCTTTGTGTGCTCAAGTTTTCCAACCAAGTTGTTTCAACATGTCTGAAATGTTGCTGTCATACCTATTACAATTGTTACCGGCAAACTTAGTTGAAAAGCCCTAGTTTCAGATATCCTTTTCAACCAGGGATCCCAGACTGAACAGTCACTGGCGAAGATCCTGGAAACCTATAGCGATTATTTTTTCTCTTGACAATCCAATTTATACACGATACATAAAAGCAGTGGAGCTAAAGTGGCCGTGTTACAGTAATAAAAACTCCCTTCCCCAAAAAACAATTCCCTAACCCAGATCCTAACCCTTCTCAGCTATTTGGAATTTAGAGTAATTTACAATAATTACTAGTAATTCCTTCCAGGCAAGCAAAGTGCTGCCGAGTATGTGGTGGAGTTTTGTAGGGTGCAATGAGTGGTAAGCAGTGCAGGTTGAGTTACTAGTTTAACAAATATTAAAATCTTAATAGTTGTCTTTTTTGTCAACTTTTGTATTTTACACTGATTGTTTCATTATCATTCATTTCCAACTGAGTAAAACAGTAAACAAACAGAACTGTAACTTTAATATCATTAATAACACCAAATGTTATTTTCTCTCAAGTATTACCTTCTTTGTAACTACTATTTTAAATAACTTTTAAATTCAACAATATCTGAACAATTTATATTCAATTTTGAACTACTTTTTACATTTTATTAGCCAGAAAATGTTCTGGTCGATCAAATATTTTCAACACGTGAAGACGTGAATCGTACCCAGACCACTGTTCAAAAACAAAGCGTATGGCGTGGCATTGTACCCAGACCTCTACGAGCGGATCAGGACAAATAACGACCGACCAAACGCGCAATCAGATCAGAGAGACAAGAAAGGTGAATGACGACGGGAATAGATCCTGCCTCGTTCCGCTCTGCAGCAAAAAGATAATTAATTACAATATTTAAAAGAGAATTAATTAATATAATGTTCTTAAGCAAGCGTTTAAAATTTAGAGCAGTTTCGCAAGCCCTCGCTGCATCCATAGAGTATGTAGTGTATGCAATAATCTCCAAATCAATGATATTATTGATTTACTTCATCTTTGTAAGTCTGAGTTGAAATATTTCTGCAGTTCTTACCAAACCAATGATCCTCAAACATGATGGTCAGGCTGTTTTGGTAAATAAAGAAAATAATTTTGTATTCAGATTAACAACTAGAAAAGCGTTTGCAATAACAATACCCGGCGAATCGCTATAAACTACACAACAGTATGCCTATCATAATATTTACGGAAAACTGAAGTTTTCCAATGATGTTCTACGAAAGAGTAACACGAAAAAAACGTCCGTCCGTGGACAGGGACGTTAAGCCGTTGGTCTATTCTCTTGACGTTCTATCGGGGGACTTAAAAGAACCCACACATTCTCGAAAAGAGTAGGGTAATCCCGGTGTTGTGGTCTGTTAACTGAGGGCGCAACTTAATGTTTCAGACAGAAAACCATTGTGAACCGCTTATAGCGGTCTGGCTAAGTCCCTCAGCCACCGAACCATATACTTGTTGTGAACAGGTAGCTGAAAAGCCCCGCGGGGAGCACCTGTATATATATATGTATGTATGCAATTGGGGGTCCGGGGGTCTGTATACTGTTAAATACCTGATTAGAACTCATCCATTGCCACACAATAACAGTTTTGACAACCAATCGCTTTACTGGTTCCATTTTACTTTATAAACATTCAAAAATGAATTACAGAAATTGTTTTTATCAATAAAATTAGCATTATTGAAACGACGAGTTTTTCTTTTAAAGTGTAAAGAGTAAGTAAAAAAGTGTATATTGCAAACGTCTTGTAAAGTAAATCTTTTTATCTTGGTTTCTTGGTTAATCGTCTGCGAAGAGAGGAGAACAACCCTTTAGATTAACACAATGATAACATGTTTGACAGATGTGTAAGTGTTCACTGAGAATATTTTTGTTACATCTAGATCTATCAAAGTAGAAATACGTTTTAATTAGAAGGACAATCCCTTTTCTTTTTCCTCAGGTCAAGATAGAGTTAACTCGTCTTGCTTTAAGTACTTTTTGGGGTGCAGATACCTTCCTTCCAATCACTTTAGATTGTGCTACGAAAAACATTATTTGCCTCCAGCTGTGATCCACCCTTTCAAATATTCCGCTTTCAACATGAGGACCTAACGCTTCCAATGTAGCATCGAGTCTCGTGTGAACTATCATTTAAAAATAAAATCAAGACCTAGTAGCTTCAGTGAGATGTTAAAGTGAAATATTGGTAATTTTAACTTTAGGCAGAAAGATTTTGTACAAAATCAAATTACTTAATATATAAATACGATGCATGTTCATAGTAGAAGTTGGAGATAGATTGTTCATGCACTCAGAAATACATTTGATGAGTCAAGCTTTACTGTGGAACTCTGAATCGAGGGCACGAGAGAACGAAAACTGACTCAGTAACCTGTAGAGCTATGACGGCAGGAGTCTTTATCATTCAAAGGTTAGAAGGCAGGCAAATGGTGAACCCCTTGTTGTCCAGTTTAGGGCTTGGTCTAGTGCTAACAACCCTGCCCTATAAAAGCCTCCTTGGTCTTGAAAACTAACCAATACGACTTTAATGAGAGAACAGCTTTACTAAGATCATAGCCATCCACCTAGCAGTATAGTAATTTCTGTTTAAAACTTACACAAGATTTAGTATTAAGGAAAGCATTCTGAGGCAGCAGCAAGAGACAGAAGTTCCTAATTATGCATTCAAGATGAACAGTGGTGTTTCACCTGGAGATCCATAGGGCTAGTCAAATTCAAAACCGTCGCATTGACCTTCAGTGAACACGTCCTCTCTCTGTTTTAATAGTGTGGCTTCATAAAAATCCATTCCATCTTGTTGTTTCTTTTGCTGTTTCTCTTCTTTTCGCAAAGCGATGCTCTTCTTTATCCTGAAAGGAATTAATTAAACATTTTTGAAGTGCCAAAAATAAAATATTACTATATTTATACAAAAGAAAGTGAAATCATAATAAATAACAACTCTCAGAATACAGTCTCAGAAATATCTTGGCACAAGATCATATCTTGATATGACATGATATGATATGATATGATATGATATGAGTAATGATATACTTATATATATATATATTTTAAAATGTGTCCTTAAGTGTTATCCTTGTTGTGCTCCGCCTTTAACATAAGAATGATACGAGAGTTTCCATACTCATGTTGGTGTAAAACGCAGTTGAATTCTAAAACAGAGCATGTTTGCACATTTTGTCAAGTGACCATGAAACCAAATTTTACAACACAAGTGGCAGCAATCTGCCATGTTGTATGAGCACACCTTTCAAAAATTTATTTGCAACAGAAAGGTAAAAATAAGGTGAGGGCATATGGTTTTTCCTACTGTTTTTGTTTTGGTGGGATGGCAAATATTAATAACAATGAATAATAATAATAATAATAATAACAATAACAATAACAACGACAACGACAACGATAATGACAACGATAATGACAACGACAACGATAACGATAACGATAACGACAACGATAACGATAATGACAACGGCAACGACAACGACAAAGACAACGATAATGACAACGACAACGATAACGACAACGGCAACGACAACGACAACGACAACGACAACGATAACGATAACGACAACGATAACGATAACGACAACGACAACGATAATGACAACGACAACGGCAACGATAATGACAACGACAACGACAACGACAACGATAATGACAACGACAACGACAACGATAACGACAACGACAACGACAACGATAATGAAAACGACAACGATAACGATAATGACAACGATAGCGATAACGATAATGATAACAATAATGATATAAGAAGAAGAATTATTACGGTAATTAGCATTTCATTATTATTCACTTTATTCGCCACCACTAACTGTTTACAATGAGTCAAACAACTATGGGAAAAAAATATGACGAGGAAGCCCAAACGAAACCATTGGGATTGTATAAATTGGGCCTTCTCTATCGAAATGATGGATTTATACATTGTTTAATTGAACTGCCATGGCGGAAAACTACGAACACACATCATACACATTCAGACAAAAACTTAAGAGAGAAGGTAATTAAAGTAGCAATATTGGGCGAATTTTTGATTTTATAAAGATATTGTTCCTCCTAAGACGTACTTTAGGGAGGGGGGATTCGATTCCGAAGCCAGTTAAGTTCAATAAATAAATAAATAAATAAATAATGTTAAGAAAGTTTACAAATCTTGACTTACCTGAAATATAGAAGCATTAATGTTAGTAGAAGCACCAAGCAAACCACACAGACAATTATCCATAGTTGTTTTTCGTTTTCCTTGGGATTCTGTGAAAACGTTTCCGTCTCAGTGCCGTCTGTTCATTTAAAATTAAAATGAAAAAAATAAAGTTTGAGTTAGAAATTAAAATTAATATTTGAATTAAAAATGTAGCATCCTTCAAATTCAATCCACTTTATTTTGCTTTAATTAAAATAATAAGCTAAATGTGATAATTCGTGGTGTTACAAATCTCCCATATATTAAGTACATGTACGTTCTTCTCATTGTTAAACTTACATGAAAGATGAAAAGGAGTCAACATAACCAACATGCTTCATAGTCATCAATTGTACATAATATTATATTTCTTTCCAATCATCACAACTGATTTCACTAAGGTAAAATTACTTGATACTTTTCGACATATTACTACAATTTATCACGTTTAAATCGCCTTAAATGTTTATTGTTTCTTAGCGCGGTCGAACCAAACCGATTACTGCTTACAACATCACTTATGTGGTCAATGATCTTCGTCAATGCCGACCATCTCCATTCCAAAATGCCAACTTCATGTCTCATGTTTCAGAACTAAGTCATGAGAGTCATTTAAAACTTTCGGCATTTTAAAAAGTTGACGAAGCTTAATTTAGAAAAAGCAGAATGCTGCAAATTCAGTGCACAATTTTAAAGCTAAAAATTTCTAATATGTCCAGTCGGACTAGCCACCATGCACTATATAATATATGAGGTAACGAAAAATAGTTAGGATTCGGCTTATTGCTTACTTTAATACAATTAACAACTACCAGCCTCCTTCCCTACGAAGACAAACTGGTAGCGTTCGTGTTTGTGAAATGGAATTCGGTGGCAATTCCCAGGCCCAAGAAAACAATGAATTGCAGCACAATCACTAGCCCCATAGCACAATCCCTAATAAGTCTCACGGCACAAGTTAACAACGATACTCACAGCAAAACCCCCAAATCCCACAGCTTAAGTAAGTGTCTAATCCCATGAAACAACCATCGACGCCACAGGACAACTGTCAATTCCACGTCCCATGTGAACGACCAATTTCATAGTACAAGCAAAGGCACCGTAGTGTTTCAAGAATTATGAAGCATATGATTGTATAAATTTAAAGAAAAAAATACATAAAATTAAGGATAACAGTAATTTCTTACTAGAACACGGTTGTGCCTTGCAAATCGACGTCTCGATATTACCAGTGCCGTTGGCACCCTTAACACATCCTTGCACAAGCTTTTTTGTGCGGTTATTCCTACACTTGCGGTAACGTGACATAGTTCCACCTTCACAGCTCTTGGAGCATTGGTCCCATGTTGTCCATTGTGTCCACTCACCAGCTAACAACCCATAAGAAAGAATGGGGTCAGTCAAGATTTGCTGTGTCTTTAAGTTAATTATAAGGCGGGGGAAGAATGTTTAAGAGGTAGAAAACTTTGCCAAACTAACGAATACATGATTTTTTTTCTTGGTTTTTTCTAATATTTTCTTAGCTTTGGAGGAAGGAAGGAGAAGAAGAGAAGGGAGACTTGTTGGGTACTGCGAAAAAAGGCGTTGAAGTAAATAAACATACTAAAAAAAGAATTAAATTCATGTATAGAGAGAGACACAGACAAAGTTACAAACAGCGAAACAGTTCTTGTAAGAGACAGAACGAGATATAATACGACAGAAGAAATAATACTACCACCTTTGCTTTAACTCTTTAACAACAAGGAACAGAAATAGTAATTAAACTACAATAATGATGATAATAATAATAATAACGAAAATGATAATAATAACAATAAAAGAGAAAAGGAAAGCTTTTTGTATCAACCAATAGTACTTATAATAGTTATGCTATTCCTTCTAATACTGGTTAAATCGGAAATTTCATTTGAATCAAACAACAAGTTTTAAGAAAACAGTAGCAATGTCAGGAAACAAATTTAGATTCAAACTTTTCAAGTGTTCAAAAACCAACCGCTTTTGGACAATTCCATAGCATTGAGAAAAATTCCTTTAAATTACAGTCAGTTCTTACCAGAACACGGAACTACGCTACAAATCGACGTCTCCACTCGACCAGTGCCGTTAACACCCGTAACACACCCTTTCTCTAATTTTCCTGTGAATGGGTTTTTACACTTGCGGTATCGTGATCTGTTTCCCCCTCCGCAACTCTTAGAGCACGGAGCCCAAGTTGTCCATCGTGCCCACTCACCAGCTCGAATATCTAAATATGAGTTGGGGATGGGGATGGGAGGAGAATTGAAAGCAAGTTTAACAATCTTTCAAACCAAATAATACTTTGTTTTTAGTTTGTATTAGTGTTTCGTTTTTTTCTTCTTGCGTGCATTTCTGGGCACATAGAACAAAACAGAGTGAGATAGAGGCAGACAGGCAGACAGAGGAATAAAGAAACAAACTTATATTAATGAAAGAAATATGTACGGATACAGAGACAAAGAGCTTGAAGAAGGATATGGAAAAGGGAAAGTTTTCCAAAGGAAGAAAAATAAGTATGTTGTTCTGTCAGTCCCAGTACCTTCCCAATAAATTGATATTGGTTAAAAAATGTTTTAATTGTTTTATATATAAAACAATAAAAATATTAATAAAGGAAAAAAAACAAAATATACAGGGGGAAAGAGAGATTCCTATACGATACCAGTAATGCTTAGAAGTATAACTATTTCTAATACTAAACTACGAATAGTAGTGATTACGATCAAAGATTTGCTTGGCAGTTTCGAACCGCGACATTAAAGAGCAATTTATTAGTGAAAAATGAGGCTTAAAGATCCTTTAGTTTTGAACATTTCAAACTTTCACTAAAAATATTGTATTAATTTGACACTTTTAACAATAATTAAATATATCATTACAATCATTTCTTACCAGAACACGGAAGCGCATTACAAACCGACGTCTCGATAAAACCAGTGCCATTAACACCCGTAACACACCCTTTCGCCAACTTTCCTGTGGCGGGATTTTTGCACTTGCGGTATCGTGACCTAATTCCACCTCCACAACTTTTGGAGCATGGGTCCCAAGCTGTCCATTGTTCCCATTTGCCAACTAAAGTTTCTTAAAACAAGATAAATTATGTTTTAAGGTTATTTTTCGTGATGGGAAAATAGGTAAAATAAATTTAAAACTTAAATGCTGTTACATATTTTGTTTATTTTGTTGGGGATTGTTGGGTTCTAAGATTAAAACTATACAGACAACTATAATGTTGCTGAAATAAAAGGCAAATCAGTAACGGGTTATCAGTAGGATACTTAAGCCTTTTGGAGAAACACCACCAAGGCATGGGGGGGGTACATGTATTTGGACCCCCTCCTCCAAGATTTTCAAAATCATTTTTCCATTGGTCGTATAATTTGGCATGAGTGTTAACTGACATCCAATCTTTATGATAAGTATAGTCACGTGTGTGTTATTTGGTTACCAGAGGGCAAAACATTGACGACACTTTTCAGAAAAACTCGATTTTTGGGGAATTTTTGTTGTTTTTTTAGTGTTTTCATTGTCTTATCTTTTGAATTATAAATGTAAAATAAATCAGTACGTAAAAACATGTTTCTCATGTTTACAGCGTCTGTGCTCGCACATAAAGTGCAAAAGGCCTATTTTGGCTAAAAAACAGACAATATTTTCCAACTTTCAGAGTAATTTTAGAAAAAGAAAAGTTTTAAAAGGAAAACAATAATACTTCTGTTGTGTTATTAATCCGTACCTTTATTTTAACCATTTTCAAAAAGTTTATTATTAAAATTACTAGTTATAATTTATGATTGTTTAACGAAAATAAATTCAATTCAAACAATTTAATCTTTATTAGGTTCAGATTTTTCAAGCGTTCCAAAAACAAAAGTTTTTAAATCTAGGTTCAAGATTTTCAAATTTAAAACCAACAGTTCTCCAAACTTGACAATATACCATTACATCACAGTCAGTTCTTACCAGAACACGGCACTACATTACAAACCGACGTCTCCATTCGACCAGTGTCGTTAACACCCGTAACACACCCTTTCGCCAACTTTCCTGTGAGATGATTTTTACATTTACGATATCGTGACCTTATTCCGCCTCCACAACTCTTGGAGCATGGGTCCCAGTTTGTCCATTGTGCCCACGCTGTAGCTAAAAAGTATGGTGACAGTACTGAGGATCAGTTAAGATTGGAAGTTAATTAAAGTTATGGGAGATTAGAAAGTGATACTAAATGAAGAACTTTGCCAAACCAATTACTTATCCTAGTAGTTGGCTTTATTTCTTTCGTTTTTGATTTTCCTTGTACCAAGTATAAGAGATATTGATATACAGAGACAGGCAGACAACAAACAAACAAACAAACAAACCAATTGCTTATCCTATTAGTTTATTTTATTTCCTTCGTTTTTAATTTTCTTAGTACCAACTGTATAAGAGATATTGAGATACAGAGACAGGCAAACAACAAACAAACAAACAAACAAACAAATAAAAGCAAACTTAAGCACAAGCACAGACATAAATACCTCGCTTTTCTCCCTCGAGCTTAACATTAACAGGTGCATTATTGTCATTTTTGTTTGGTGCAGTCGCGATCAGCTACTAAGTTAATCTGCTTTGAAATCGACTTCCGGTCGTTTACTTACTCATCGGGCGATATTTACAGAAGTAAAATGCAAGAGAAGCCGCGGTTCCATTGCAATAACCAGTGACCCATTTTCCGCTGTCTTGTTTCATCATCACGCAATCATGTTCAGGAGATATATATTCACTGCCCCAATTCATGTAAGAACGTGGTGAAAATTGTGTGCCATCGTCCCATTTCCAATTTCCGGATGGGAGAAGACGTCGAAGCCCAATCCACGCACGTGCCATATTGCTGCTACCTCCCCATCTCTTAAGTACTAGATGTAAAAAACTGTTTTCTCGCTGGTTTAATATTGATGTCCCAGTTGCACCCCATTTAGTACATTCTTTAGGCACTAAACCTCCGAATATAAAGTGCCCTGCCGACCCGTCATGGAAAAACCGATAACACGATTTGTCATGCTCTGTCCAGTCTTTCTTGCATAGTTCAGATCCAACTGTGTAGGAAAAGCAGTTTTAAAAATCAAAATTTTAATTCAGGCGCAGTTTGTGTAGATTCTTGGATGGTTCAGATTTCGTATTTAGTTAAACATATGATAATGACTCGAAAGAAAGCGGCAATTGAAGAAAATAACGTGAAATCACGTGTATATCATTCTCAGTTATGACTATCCTTGCTGCCGAGCTTGGATCGGCAGGAAACATGAGTTTGTAGTCAAACCAACAAGATTTATGGCGGTGGTAAGCATTGAGTTTAAGCAATTAAATTAGAGTGAGTTGATTATATGAAAACTGTGTATTTCTACTCTTCCCTCTGGAACATGCCATATTCCACAATAAGAGTAAAAGGAAAGTTCGCGCGCTAATTATTTTTCACTGTCAAAAGTGTTAATAATTCTAAAGTGCGCGCGAAGTACTCACCTTCGTTTATGTTCGTTTCATTGGTACTTTCCACGGCAGTAATCATTATCAAACAGAGAAAGAACATGGCTGCCATGCCTTTTTCTTGTTTTTTTGAGCTGCTTTCCAAAGAGCAAAAATGAAACGTGCAATTACTTACGCAATAGTTTTAATCTGATAATAATTAATTTTTTAACAATTATTTCACGAACTCGAGCCGTTCGTAAGCGATGCAGGCGAGGCTGTCCGAGTAGAAATTACGGCGAGAGCCGAAACAAAGCAAGTGTTTTGTTATATAAAAGCATACAATTTGTCGATTATAGTAATTTGAAATGCGCAGCTGAACATGCTAAAGTTAAAGTTTTTACTGTGTTTTAAAATCACAGCAGGCTAAATGTCGGTCTAAGCATGCGTCAACTTAATTCAACATTAGACGAGTTTCCTATTCCCAGTTGCCGCTGATTACAATGACTATAGACTCAATTTTACAGTGTTTGCCTCGACTTGATGTTAAACATTCATAATAACCAATGTAGACATGAGCTATTCACAACTCTGTGTATACTGGAGATTTGGATCTCGCCAAAGTTTATGTAGATTCAACACCAATTTGAGGCTAACATGTACATGTACAAATGAATCTGTTGTCATTCTAATCAACTGGGAATAGGAAACTGGTCTATAAGTGCATGATAAGTGCATGATAAGTGTATGATAGAGTTTTGATCGACTAAGTCCTTCTTATCAACTGGAGGAGTCGACTAGAACGGCAGAAGGTCGATTAAGTTTCGGTTGATTGAATTAAGTTTCTATGTTCATGTTTTTAGAACCTTAAAATTGTGAATCTACTGTTAACCGCTTCCATGCAAAAGGTTGTTTTATGGCATCTTTAGATTGTACAAGATTTAAGGAAGAATAAATCGAAGATAGCGGCTAGTAAACGTCATGATCATATTCCACTTTGATGTGGATTTCTTGCTGCTGTGAGTTATTTTTGTCCACCTTTATCCTGACTTTGCACGTAATAATCCTGAACACAAAGGATTAAAAATTGTATACTGATAACGCAACACGGAGAACTGTTATATTTACGTCCCTTTGACGTCTTTGATGAGCTTCGCCACCACTGAATTTATTACAATAACTTAAATTCAGTTTTAGAGTTACAAAAAGGGGAATACTGAATAAAACAAACTTAGTCGCAGATCTCAAAACAAAATTAAAACTATGTTTGATCATTGCCTGACAAAGATTTCAGCCGTAATCCAGAATTTTTGGTCTAACTTTTAGTAATTAAAAGTTTCATTTCATTTGTTTTTAAATGGTCTTTTTACAGGCTGAAAAAGGCTGGGGTAATTTATCCGAAGTGTTGTAAGTGCTTCAGGGATTTCCAATCAGTATCAAGCCGTTGTTTTAACTTTATCCTACACGGTTTTGTTTTTTTTTTTTTTTTTACTATTTAACTT
>JANRMR010144356.1:0-12620 GCA_025434825.1 Bergia sp. 'catenularis' | reverse complement strand
CATTATAACGAGTTGTTACTGTGGATTTCTGGGACTCGCTAGAATGTTTCCGAAACAAACATGCCTACAAATTAGTAAGGAAATGTATTAGTAGGCGTGTCCCACAATTTCTACAAAGTTATTTTAGATTCAATAGAGAAGTAGTCAAGCGAGAAACAAGGCAGAGTAATCTATTATATGTACCAGCAGTGAGAAATGAATCGCCGAAGAAGTCATTTTATTACATAAATATAGATAAAATACCAGGGTTTCTCTATTTCTAAAAAGTCATTCGCGCGTAGTGAAGACTGATATCAATGTTCTCTTCACGTGTGAAGATATCAAATTACCATGGTTACGTACTTGTCATCTAATCAGCGCTCGTAGATTTCGCGCCCTTTTTTAATCTCACTGCGGCCGCTTTTTCCTGTCGCTTGTTCGTGGCCTCGACTGTCAAGGCGGATTGTCATTAATTATCTGCATCGTACCTGGTATTTTATCTATATTAATGTAATAAACAGAACATTACATGGCCGCTTGGAGATACAAATTTTATCTTCTCGTGTTGTCAACACTCGAGTTATCGATATGATGTGAAACTGATAAAGCCGAGCGGTAAATGGGTCAGTAATTTCGTCCGGATCACTCTAAACACTACATGTACGTAGTTTGTAAGTTTCAGTGTAATGTGGACCACTTAATACCTTAGTAGGAACAGCTTGTGATGCGAATTGTTCACCATTTGAAAATTGTTAGAGTTCCTGAAATGACCAGCAGCAAAATTAAGGCTTTATCATGATGGGAAAATACAGCGATAGGGACACAGGCCGCAAATATTAAATTCGCTCTTAATATTACCTAATTTTTAGCGTGCATCATTTTATATTCTTTTTTTTTCAGTCGGAACCTATTTTCAAGGTCATTTAAATCTCAATTTCAAATAGAATCCCCTTATTTGTGAAAAAAAAACCCGTTTCCTCAGTAAGACTATATCTCATCACTTGTCCAGTATTCAACGGTCGTTTTTGCTTACTTCTAGCATGGATCGGGTCGATGGCCATTGGTGTAACGTATCTTATAGGACCGCTGACGATATCACTGATTGACCGCTGGGGATGCCGGGTAGTCACGAGCTTCGGTTGTGTTTTATTTGTTATCTCTTTGGTAACAACATCGCTGGTTTACGACATGTCATGGATGTATTTGACCTATGGAGTTCTGATGGGAATGGCCTCAAGCTGCCTTTACTTTTCAAGTTTTGTATCTCTGACACTGTATTTCAACAAGCGTCTGGCTTTGTCAAATGGAATCGCCACGTCTGCAGTTGGCTTTGGCACCATGTCAATGAATCTTTTACTCGAGAAAATGTTTGTCTCTTATGGCTGGCGTGTGAGCATGCGTTGGTTAGCAGGAGCCGCCGTAATTATTTTTATTGCAGGCTTAGTTTATATTCCAATAGGTGAAAACAAGAGAACTGTAAAGGACGGGTGGCGAAATGAGAGGCGCAGAACAATGGAAAGGAGGACGAGGTACCTTGAAAAGTTTATGGAATTATTCAAATCAGAACCCTTCCAGAACAAATATTTTATGGTTTGGTGTGCAGCTTTGGGACTGATCGCCATTGCCTACTACATTCCCTATATCTATCTGGTAAGTGCAAAAAGATTAACGTTGTGGCTGATTCCACTAGTCACATTTTCAACTGCACAGTAGGATTTTACGGTCTTAGGATTTAGGTTAGTCACGGTTTAAGAAACTACAAGGATTGGGTGTACCCTGGGCTTTGTGGATTTTGATTCATGCCCCTTTGACTGATATCTGGTTGCACTCACGTACGCAGATATGGCGCCCCTTGCGAACTGAACCTCTGATGAGACTAAAATTTGAAAATCTTTTACACTTGTTTTTAAGTCTAACCTGCTTAAAAATCTATCTTAATAAAGCTATTTAGACAAGGCAACTCGTAATAATGACATTCAAAAACATGTATTTTCTTAGTACAAATAACAATAATAATAATAATATCAACAACAACAACAACAACAATAATAATAATAATAACAACAAAAGCAATAACAATAGTAAATTATTAATATATCAATATGTTACAAAACATGTCAATAACACGTTGTATACTGTCATGTTTTGCTCCAATGCAACAATAGTCTCCTTGATCAAAAGTAACTCGATTCAGTCGCCAAATCGGTCTGCCCTAATTTTAAATACGTTTCTTTAAATGAACGATGTTTGAATAACTTTCTTCAATACACAATTTTATCGTACTTTAAACTAAAACTTAATTTCTTTCTTGTGCTACAGTACCAGATTCTATCTTATCTTTCAGTTTTCCCGCTCCACCTTAACCTCATCATAATCGCTTTGCAATTATCTAGTTCCGTCTTGTTTCCGCATTCTGCCTGCCAAACCTGGATGAGCATGCACGTGCTTTGCGCAATCACAAGTGACCAAATGCCAGTTATCAGTCCAAGGAGCGGGTCTAGATTCCCCTGATGACCGTGTAATATGAGCGATAGACGAGACAACTGGATCCGACCACTGATCTTTCTTTTGTGCTGAAAAAGTTGTCAGTAAAATAAGAAATGATGCAGCGAAAGTATGGTGACCTATAAGGAACCGAATCTGAGCGAGGGTTGTGCTGGGTCCTTTTATGCTAAATCTATGAGGTGGTGGACAGCAATGTTTTGGTTGGTGGATCATGGGAGATTGGGTACCACGTCAGTTTAACATTTTTAGTTGTACGTCTCTTCAACTTGTAAGCAATATATGAAAGTTTAGGGAAAAGAAATATTTGATCAGGGAAAATCGATGCAAAACTGATTTCCGCGGGAAATACGGAAACCGTTGTCCATATTTTTTGCATAGGATTTCCAGTTCTTTATGTTTAATACACCTTTTATACAACTGGACCCAGGTTATTATACATAGAATAACTTATAAAAGAGAAAAGAAAATACATGCAAAAATCGTTGTCTGACTTGCACAGTCATAAAAATGACAGTTTATTTGGAATCCGGCTTTCCCTACTGATTGCAGTCGTTTCAGAAGTCGCAAAGAAAACAGAAACAGTAACCTGAGAATTTGATAAGTTAGGGTTAGGGTTAGGCAACTCAGGGCTTGTCGCAAACTTCACCAAAACAAAAAACAGGACGAAAAGTTTCAGATTGGGCAAATAAATTTAATTTTAACAAAAGCGATACTGCCTGAACTATCGCCATCTGCATTGACATCTTACTAACGTTTGCACTGAATGTTTGGCCTTTCCCTGAGCTTAAAAATTACTGAATTAGAGATACTGGAGCTAGAAAGTTCATTTCCTGGTCCGCCACTCAACCAAAATGTTTCTTATTCGCAATCTTGTCGTTGAATCAGCAACTGTGAATTTTGCGATTCCGGTAGGAAGACAGGTCGGAAAAACATCTGTACATGTGTGATCCGTAGCAAGAGACAACCATTACTGGCCATAGTAATCACCGTAT
The DNA here is from genome assembly GCA_025434825.1 of Bergia sp. 'catenularis'. Lineage (NCBI taxonomy): Eukaryota > Metazoa > Cnidaria > Anthozoa > Zoantharia > Parazoanthidae > Bergia > Bergia sp. 'catenularis'. The sequence goes on along the minus strand of JANRMR010144356.1, from coordinate 9,144 downwards.
AACTTTCTTTGATCCATCAGTTCAGGCTTAAACGTTTCATACATGTGGTTGATGAAAATAGCGAAAATAGTTAAAACCCATTTCTTCAAATTTTCTTTTTTGTTAAAAAAAAATTAGAGATTGCTCAAATACAATATTCCGACCTGTTCGCGGTGGAGAATTCGTTTAATCAGCGAGTCGTGAGCAACGAACATAATTGAAGAACTGTCCTCTCAACAGAACAAGGTATAGTGTTTCTCTGGGGTTAGTCTTGACCCGGGAAACTCATATAACAAAGGGACGGAAATACTCGTTGTTGTATTTTGAAAAGAACCTTTCAAAAGTTTGGGCTAAAGCTAACCCTTATCCTTAACAGAATCTTCGAAAACTTTCAAACCTATTTCAACAATTTTAAAATAATAATACAGTTGCGAATATATTTAGGAATACACATAGTTGTTATTTTGGAAAAACTGTCAGTGAGCAAATGGTAATAATGGGCCCTTTATTTTAACTCGAGAAGTAATTCCATGCAGTTTTTTTATCCTTGCTGATGCTAATTCTTCTAAAATGTATTGTGTCGTGTCGATTACAAGCAATCACTTTTGATCATCCACGGCCAAACAACACGACGAGTATCTCCGTCACGTCACAAAACGGAGTTCCCCAGGCAATTACGAGTTGTCCTTTTTTCATCTTATTTGCTCCTTTGGATCGGATATAATTATGGATGGTGTTTTAAGTTCAAATTTTGTCAGAAATCATACGCCTGATTGCCAAATAGCGGAATACAATTTGTAGTCACAAGTACATTTTAGACCAAAATTTGCAATCCACGAAGTTCAGGTACTGCTTAATTGTATCCATTTTGACATAATAAAGGCATAACTCAAAGTTTTTCTGTCACGTCTATTTTCTTGTTCATCCATTTGTTAATATTCGCAACAATAAAACTACAAAATTTCCTGTAAGCATTTCCTGTTTTTAAGTTGGCAATTTTCTTTGCTATACTTTGTTCAATTGGTAGTTTTATTTCTTTCTGCTGTGTTATTGATGGATCAAAACCCGAAATCTGCAGTTACAGAGTCATGAAGTGCAAACACAGTGAAAAAGTGCGTTTTTGTCAGTGATTTTAAAATGGATATAATTAACTGGTAAATGACGTTATTAGATTTGATTCCCAAGAAAACTAGCCCGTAATGTATTTTTTTCTACTGGAGAAAAGAATTCTTAATTATACCAGGTGATCGGACATTTATCACGTGCTTGGAGTAAGCCAATCAGCGTGCGCTTTCAGGTCTGCCCAAAAGGCACCATCCCAGAATGCGCTGCGAGATTAGTAACGATCGCTGATGTTTTCTCGTTTTGCTAAAGAAACGAATTCCGTAAAACGAACTATTAAACAGACAAGTTCTGGTAATTACATTCAACAAAGAAGTTGCCTTTTTATAGCTGATAAATCTATTTAAACATAATGAGTTTTGATAATACTTAGAACTGTTTTAAAGCCAACGACTGTAATTTTAAAAGGCGGCCATTTTGAGACCATTTTGTGCGCGCGCGGCTCTCTGGGATGGTGCCATATATTCAATTCAGTCAGGCGTTCCTTGCACGCAAGAACCGATCACCTGGTAGTTATCAGTGTCACCATACTTGGAGGTATCATTTTAAATGACAACATTTTTTAAACTTTTTCCCGAAAGTCAACTTGTATAACACATCCTCGTCTTTCCCATTACAGTTTTTAGAGCAAATTAAGCCAGATGTATTTTATCATCTCTTGATTTATGTGGTTTTTTGCAAACATGTACTTAGAGTTTTCTGTTTAAAAGTAATACTTTCACTTGTGAGTAACAGACAACAACACTTTTCAAACAGTCACCTAACAATAGTTTTGTCCACGAAAAATTTCTGTCAAGTTTTTTTCTAATCTAGTTTTTATGAAAATAATAGTTGGCTATATTTTTTATTACGGAAAAGCTGCAAGCCATAGCAAGCTTAAGTGAATTGCATAGGATCGTTTTCTAAGTGATTCACCATTAACCTATTCAACAAATTTCACAAAAAGGCCCATTAAAAATCACTGTTTATCCGAAAATGACACAACCAACAAAACAACACGGGCTAAACTTTTGTTTGATCGCATCATAACGTTTTAGGAGAGCCAAGCGAAAGGTCAGTGACTGGTCTTGGTTGGTCGGCTGTGCAAATGTATTACATGGAATGAATATTTCAGTCACTAATGTTCACTTTAATGTTAGTTTGAGGATGAAACAAAGAAAAGAAAAGCGGCTCATTGAGCCTGCAATTGCACTGTACGAAAATGGAATAGGCTGGCTGTCAGAGAACGTGATAGGCCGAATGCTGTAGGGTCTGGGATCTAGTCCCATCAGTACTCCTTGTGATCAGTCACATGATTTGTTGCCATACCAACCTTGAGTATTAACGTCATGAATAGCAGGATAACCCAGATCAAGTGAGGTACGTATGATCTGATTGTGCATGACACGCTGATAACACACTGAGTGTGTTTTACTTTGACGCATCTGCCATGGACATTCCACGAACTTATTGTATTTGACTCTTTTTAATTATAGGGACGTATTGCTGCCGATATTGGCATTCCCGCTTCAAAGGGGGCCCTTCTTGTTGGGCTGCTAACAATGTCCCAAACGGTGGGGAAGATAGTGGCGGGTAATTCCATGGACAGACCGGGCGCTAACCGTCTGATGTTGGCTCAGCTTTCCATGTTAGTGAGTGCTGTGGCCACTTGTCTATTACCGCTGGCCACATCATACAACGCACTTGTAGCTTACGTCATTGTGGCTGGTTTAATGGATGGACTATTTATTATTGTACTTGGCCTTGTAACCAGGGATATCTTGGGACAAAAACTGTTAGCAAAGGGTATTGGCCTACTCTACGGTTTCTTGGCAATACCATTCACGATTGGGGCACCGATTGCAGGTGAGTTAGCACTGTTCTCATTGCTCCTCTCCCAAACCAATAAGTTTGTTTTGTGCTTTCATCAGTATATCGTACAACTTCTAATTGGACCACACCTTCCGGCGGTTCAGCATTCCTGAGTATCTGTGACTTTGTGATTGGTTACAATTGTCTCGAGACATGTCGCTATCGCGTATTTTTCTGTGTGTAAATTGATAGATTAACAGCGGCTCAAAACAAACTTTAGAACGTCAAAAATCCTAAAAGGTTGCGTAACAAGAAACATGCATTGGTACAGATTGCAGTGTAAAACTTGATGTTTAAATTTTTAAAAGCCGCAATTACCGACCATCACTTTGTTGATAAAGATCAGGAATATGAAAATTCACTGCAGTATAATAAGCGTTTATAACTGTCTGACTTTTAAACTATTTAGTCCATTTAGCAAACATTCTGTCCAACTTTGGTTTTCCCAATAAGTTGTCAGGTGCAATTTATTCCTTAACTGATTAATCAAAAGTGATTCAAATTCTGAGTTTATTGAGCTTATTGTTTGAGCCCAGTCAGTTGACCCCTCGCCAATCCACCTTCCCCTTCCCGCCTTATCCCCCCCCAAGGGTTGTTGGGCCTAACATTTCTCCTCTAAAGTTACTGCCTTAAAATTGCCATTTGCTGTTGTCAGACAAACGAGACATTTTTATCATGGTACTCGAGGTTAGAACATTTGGTAAGATCTGTGACTACCAGCCACAAAGTCTCGCGGGCTCCAGGCAGGTTGAACTTGAAGGTTGAACTTTGTGCAACCTTCTTTTGCCACATCGCCTGTGGACAGGGACATTAAGACGTTGGTTTAGTCTCATTGTTCTACCGGGGGACTTGAAAGAACCGGCGCACTTCCCTAAAAGAGAAGGATAGTCCCGACGATTTGGTCTGTCACCTACATACTTATTCCAACTGGCTGTAGGCTATACTGTGAAGTCAGGCATAGACTGTATAGGTGTTCTATAGCGGCTGTCAGAGGTCCCTTTTTGTGATGTCGGTTTGATCTCGTGAGCTGCATTTCGCAATTCAGTATCGCCAAGCTGCTATGCACCACCACCTACCTACCTACCTTAGAATGATGATGTCATAGCAAATAACATACAGAAAATGGCTAAAAATATATTTCAAGTTCATTTCTGACTATAAATATAATAATATGCATAAAAACTGAAAAAATCAAAAAGTTATAGATAGCAACTACGATGGCAGATTTTTGTTTGGAACATGAATCACCATTGCAACTCTAAATAATTAACAGATCAGTAATTCCTAATATGAATATTAATTATTAATTATTACCAAAATGGTTCTACATTTTGATTGGCTTAGCTATTATGGTCAATCAGATCAGTCAAAAGTGAATATCTCATGTTCTAAAAAATGGTGATTATACGAACCACCCAAAACTCAAGACAAATATACATAAAACATGTAGATTTTGGCAAAAGTGGTAGCATATGATCCAGTTTTTAATAAAACAATTATTCCACTCGCGCTTGGATATGTGACTTGGTACTACGTGCGTCGTTGGCTATCTATCATCTCATAGTCAACGTGGAATAATTGTTAAGTAGATCATTATTTATGTGCATGCCAATTACTACGTTCTAATTCTTAATGCTTATGGAAATCTTGGTTATTCGTTGGTGTTATGATTTTAGGCTCATAGGTTTAACGTTAGTTAATACCTGTGAAATTGAAGTATAACACAAGCAAGTTTAGTTTAAATAATGAATACCAAGTGTAAGCGGAGTTTCTTAGTCCTTTCCTTTGTTGTTTAAGTTTCTTATGCTTATGCTAATGCTTGTGCTTATCTAACAAGTGTGAACCAACCCTAAGTGCTGGAACGGTACGAAAGATTTGTAAGTAGCTCCACAGCTGTAGAATGTAAAACCTAGGCAGCAAAACGTTGAACACTTGACTCTAGCAGATTGGATCCACAAAATTTGTATGATTTTGTTTCTTTACATTTCTCGAATACAAGATGATTCTAAAAGAAAGGGGAATATTTCAGTTATCACAAAGGTTCAAAGGTTTATTTTTTTCCACATCATTTTACAAAATATATAGAAACAAAAACAAAAAAGTTCAATATACGTGGGGGTGCAAGGGTAACAACACTATAGGGTTAACAGAAGTCCCTTGCACCCAGCGAAAAAGGAAAATATTCAAAGATAGCATTAATGTGTATAATCGGAATAAATGTAATAAAATATGAATATATAGACGCGCAAGAAATAGACTTTAGGACATTTTTTTTATAAAAGTAAAAAATATATAGCTATAGTCATCTCAATCAAATGAAAGCAGATACTTTTTATATTTTCTTTTAAAGCTCGCAAGTGATACACTATGACAGTTTATGTTTCAGAGTCTATGTCTTCAATCGCCCAGTCAAAGTGTGTTGAGGAAACAGTTAATTTAGTTAAGGAGAACCTTCCCATTTAGAACAACCTGTCAAGCAGAGTTATTGTTAATAATTGGTGCACAAAATTTGGTTGCCATTAATAACTGCCAAGTAAAGAATTAAATTTAAATTTATTTTATTAATGGTTAAAATGTCGGCGTTGCTTGAGACTTGATTTCCATGTATTTGGCGAAATTGACATTAACAAACTGTGACTGTAAGTGGTTCCATCTATCTTGCAGGTCTTGTCTACGACGATGTTGGTAGTTACAATCCTGTGTTCTTTATTTCGAGCGGTGTAATGACTCTTGGCGTATGTTTGATGTTACTTATTCCCTGGTCACATTTACTCAGTAGGCAGAAATTTGAAATGAACAAAGTGATCATATCTTCTTTTGATAAATCCTTGAGTAATCCAGCGTTGTCTTTCACCAAAAATCCAAAATCCAAAAACCACGAAAGTCCACTTGTTGCCGAGCACATTCCAACGCATTTCTTGGATAATGAAAGAAACCATCTGCTGGAATTAGAATGTGGTCAAACAGCTGTGTCACGCCCTTCCAGCGTTATTTTCTTTGGTATTGTCACTGTCCTGAGCAGTGATGACCAAATGTTAAACTTTAATGGTGCGGAGCAGTTTCAACAGAATAAAGACGCCTTGACTGGACAATTAAGCAATGATGTTACATATCATGCGAACGATGTTGCGATACAACCTTGTTTGGCAAATAAAGCGAGCGTAAAGGTCGATTTCCATCCCCCCAACTCTTGGAAAACCAGTCTTTTATCCATTGCTAATGAACCAAGTGACTTGCCAACCTTACCTGACGATATTCTTGAAACCAAAACTTATATACCTGTATCTTTGCACGTAAATTGTGATAATCCACCAACCAAACTCACCACCCCGACAATGGATACCTTAAATATTGGTACCTCAAACGAATCGAGAGACAGTGACAGGGTCTCGTGGAACTCGGAAACAAGTGAAATATCTTGGAAAACTATGTCGCAGGTTTCCGCCGATTCTGCTGACAGTGGTTATGTAGAGGGTACTTTTCCTTGCTATAGCGCAAACGATAGTTGTCCTAGTGATAAAAATGACGTGGATGTTAATGTGTACACTTCTCTTCTCACTGCTTCCAACACACTTATGAACACTGACTACGACAACACTTTGTCCTACACAAGAACTAATAATCCACAAGACCTATTATCTTATGGAAGAGATACATTTTATTCAAAAGTTCCTCCCGCTTGGGCTAAATCAGAAATGCTTAACACTGTTACATATAGTGATGTGAAAGAGGATGTTTTTAGGTCATGTGCAGAGCATAATCACGACTGCTGCAGTCAACTTGTGGAGGACATTCTAGAGAGATATGTTACACCAGAGAGTTTAGAAGATAACTTTCATTCGTCCGGAGTTGTTGACAAAACAAGGACGATCAAACAAAATGAAGGTGATATTAAAGAGAAAGAAATGTTGATGAACATTACTGAGGACGGTAACAGCTTGTACCACTCGGAGGCGCTATCATTTGACCCTACACCCCCCGAGTTCTTTAGCTATCGGGTGGATGATGTGCTGGAAGGTTATAATAAACGTTGTGCCCAAGATGGAAACGTTCCACGTGGTGTTAGCACGCCAACTCCGTTACATTGTTACAAAAAATACGAGATGGAGACTGCTGTATAATTATAGCAACGAGCACTAAACCAAGCACATATAAACGAGCTTCTAAAAGGCCTTGCCATAAGACTAAATTGATTGACTTCAATTTTTTTGATGCAAAATCTTTTAAGTTCGTGATAAACTGAGTTTGTGTTTTCTAGGAACTATTTTAAAAATAGAGTATTAATGGAGGGTATTTAAAGGGCTTTAAAATTTGTTATTTCAAGCAGTAAAAAATAGCATTCATTATCCCTACCTGCTAGGTGGTCTGAAGGGGAGGGGGGAGGGAGCATGCTCTTCTTAAGATATATTTTAATGTTACTTTGCAAAAGTGACAGCACGCACTGTGACATTTTCTGACTTTTCCTTTCTTCAGAAAATTTTAATTCTATTTTGTGTCCTTTCAGCTCTCTTTTTGCCATGGCAACTGCATTTCTGATTAACATTTATTGTTTTTAAAAAATGTACTTTTGTAAGAAATTATAGTTCTAGCTGACCTATGTCCTTCCTTAAATTATTTTCGATTTCAGATTTTTAAAAGCATTTCTGTTTCTGACGTCATCAAATGATCAAAAATGGCAGCTTGAAAAGAGGGGGTGCCATTTAAAGATGGGGTGACTTTCAGTCCATTTGAGGAAACGTAGAGTAGGGTAAACAAAGATTTTACATATCGAGAGTTCCAAGATAAAGTTAAAATTTGCTTCAAAAATCGCCCTCTATTAAATCGAAAATCGAAAATAAGTTAAACATTAAAACAATACAATTTACAATAAGAACTCTGTAGTTATTTTATTATTTTGAAAAACTAATTAATGCAAACAAATTTCAAGACTTAAGCCCTATTCAGACGGGTAGCAAAACAACATGCTCTAACCAATTTGAAAGGTTTGCAACCTGCAAACAGACAATTTATTCAAATTGTGGGAAAAACAATACAATGGCTAACTTTGATTGTGGGCGTTTTGCTTAATGTGGGCATTGGCATTTCGTGCCGTTTCATTGAATTTTACTGCTTAAAATGTACGAACCTATAAATTATAATTGTATTTCTGGTTAGCATGACACATCACTGAGACTGTGATTTGACATGATTTAGGGTTATATATTTGAAGGCTTCCTGCAAATTGTTAGGGTAATAAAGGTCTTTGGTTCAGAGTCGTGGTTGTAATAATTATGATAATAATAATAATAATATTTCATTTATATGGCACTAATTCAATAAATATTTTCAAATGCGCCTCACAGTTATAATTCATACGCTTTGGCGAAGATAAATGTCTTTAGTCCTTCTTTAAATTTTGCTAAGTTTGAAATTGAGCGGAACTCACAGGGCAGACTATTCCAAAGTTTGGGTGCGGCTGCAGCAAAAGCCCTGTCACCTAGTGCAGGAGATGTCTTGAAACTTGGGCTCGATAACAGTAATGCTTTGTCGGATCGTAAACTATAACGGGACCTAGGTTTGACAGATATCAGATTGACAATGTAAGTGGGTGCAAGACCGTAGATAGCTTTAAAGGTAATGAGAATAATCTTAAAGTCGATTCTGAATCTTACGGGTAGCCAGTGAAGTTCCAAGAAAAATGGAGTAACATGGGAAAACCTGGGTGCTCGGTAAACTAGTCGTATTGGTACTAGTTATGGATATTTGAATTTCATTTTCAAGAAATTTAAGCTTCACCTGGGCTGGTCATTAAAATCAACAAACCTTTCACTTTTGGCAAAATGAACATTTAAAGAGAGTAAAAAATACGTATATAGCTATACCAGATAGGTTGCATTGGAGATTTGGATTTATCACGCTGGAACTAGCCACCAAATTGGTGTATCAATGCTATAAACCAACATGTCAGCCACATACAATCTTTTGTTAATTCTTGTCATGTTCGTTTTTATTTTTTTGTAGCCTCTTATTTATCCAAAAAAAAAAACACTTGATTTTCCTTGGTTAAAGGTAAGGGGCCGACCAGTTAGTAAGAAATTTTCTTATCCGGAGTCCTACTGTTCAAGAAATAATTTTTTCAATCCCAGCCCATCATCTATTTATCTAATTGTTTGTATATACATTATGTTTTGTCCACAAGCTGCTTGCAGTAAC